>CM046849.1:28135320-28165320 GCA_025618425.1 Heliocidaris tuberculata
TATGTCGGACACCCCCTCCCCGCCCAGTGAAAATGTTGAGCAACGCCCCTGCTCGTACACACTTCAGTTTGTTAAATATAGCGGTTTTCAAATTTACAGTTTACAAACGGAGTAGAAGAATCTAGCTGTTTTTCTTCAGTCTTCCTCACTAAGCTGCATTCACTGTAACTTGGGAGACGAAAGAGAGAGAGACCGAGACCGACAAAGAGGGAGAGAAAGAGAAAGAAACAAAGAGAGACAGAGAGAGAGAGAAGGGGAGGAAGAGAAATAAAGAGAGAGAGAGAGAGAGAGAGAGAGAGAGAAGGGAGGAAGAGAAATAAAGAGAGAGAGAGAGAGAGAGAGAAGGGGAGGAATAAAATAAAGAGCGAGCGGGCGAGAAAGAGAAATAAAGAGAGAGAGAGGGGAAAGAGAAATAAAGAGAGAGAGAAGGGGAGGAATAACATAAAGAGAGAGAGGGCGAGAAAGAGAAATAAAGAGAGAGAGGGGGGAAAGAGAAATAAAGAGAGAGAGAAGGGGAGGAATAACATAAAGAGAGAGAGGGCGAGAAAGAGAAATAAAGAGAGAGGGGGGAAAGAGAAAGAGAGAGAGAGAGAGCGAAAGGAAGAGAAATGAAGAGAGAGATAAAGATATAGAAAGAGAGAAAGAGAGAGAGAGAGAAAGGGTTGGGGCAAATAAATTTATTAAAATCCTTAATTGCTTTGTTTTAGTATATTTAACCCTTTTTTAAGGTAACACATTATGATTATGGGGGTTATTATTTTTTTTTATTATTTATTTATTTTTTTGCTTTTATTTTGTCTGGTACACCGTAAAAAAAAAATTACCGTTTTTTTCACGGAAAATTTCCTGGCAGTCAGGATGCCGGGAGTGCCCGTTTTTCCACAGTACATGTAAAATAACAGGTTCCCTTTTTTTTTTCTCTTTTTTTTTTTCTTAATGTTAGAAACTTTAATTTATAACATGAAAATCTATTTAAATTAAAACGGAACCATGGAAACGATTTGTAACTTAACAGGGTAACTTGTTAAAATATGACAAAACGTTTTTTAACAGTTTTTTTATGTCGGGCGATTGTAAATATAATATTTCCGGTAAACCAACAAACTTGCTGTTGTTTACAGGAAAAGACTGCAAAATTGAAATAACGGCAATAAATTGTAATTTCAACGGCCAAAACACTTGTAGTTTTATAGTAATTTTTTACAGTGTAACTCCTCTTTCAAATCTTTTTTGTTTTTTGATGTTTTGCTTTCTCTCATTTTCTTTTTTTTTCTCTTTTTGGTTAGGATTAACCTAACTTTACTTTCAACGGGGCCGAGTGATTCCAACATTTTATTCCAACTGCATTTTGCTTTTCCCTGTAGCCCTAATTTTGATAATCAACCACGATAACCTGAATTATTGTGTGGATTTAGAGTTACTCAGTCATTCTCTTAGCCACAAGTTTTTCTTTTTCCTTTAGTACTTTTGTGCTGTAAAACTTCTTCTTTTTTCTTATCAGAAGATACGAAGAGAATTCACACGAAATTGAAAATAACAATACATGGAAACTCGACCTAGAAAGGAGGTATAGCCTTTTCAAAATTCCGTTCTAATAGAGTTCTAGATATTTAGAAAAGGGCCTTTCTGTACATGGGGTATAGACAGTCACTGATGTTTTTATCAGTGCGCTGTTTCATAAAACCTATTTTATATGACAACAGATACAAAAATTATACAACAGATTTGCTCAGAGCCAATTATATATACACACGATATACAACGATTTCAGCAGCTTGAATCAATATTATCGGAAGTTAATAAATAATAATAATATGACAACTATATATTGCGCCTACTACAAAATGTTTCAAACCGCTTTATATCAAATCAAATCAACATTACTAACGAAATCAATTTTACTTGCACTACTAAGGAAATTAACATTACATGTAAATTACAAGGAAAATTAACATAATTATCAGAAAACAATATAACATATGACATAACAGTAAATTACACAAGTCCGAATTCTTTAATTATTTATAAAGTTGATAATAACAATGTTTGTGAAACAGGGCCCCCAAAATAATGTGCATACTTAATGAGGGAATGAATAATACAAATATGAAGTCACACAAGTCACATAAGTCAATGAAATTTCCATTTTATAAGAACATTTTCGTGGAAAGAGGAAGCTGAGCACGACTATAACTATCAATTTTATGCTCTATTTTTACAAAGAATTACACGGACGAATGCGTAACCTCAAGCCCTTTAATAACTTTCGTGTATACTGGAGAAACGAACAATTCCTGAAATAATTCATTAATTTGTTAAACAGAGCATGCCTGATTGTAGTGGGCGTTACTCGACCAGATCATTGCTTAAAATTAGAATTATTATTCATTATTCAACACTCGTACTTTCCCCGCGTTGTATTCTCAACAGCTCTTCTGTACACAGTGCAAAGTTCATCTATTGAAAGCGTTCTCTTGTGTAGTCCGTGTTCTATGTTACATAAATTTTGGACATGATCTGTTCAATCATTCTACTTTCGTCTTCTTTAATTGATTTAACGGCTCTCTTTTTAAAACACATTTTGCATTCTTCGTTAAAAATATACGATATCTGAACAAGTCTGAAACTTTTGTTTTTGTCATCTTCTCCTAAAGAGACCGGAAAGAACTTGATTCATACACGAGGAACTTCGTTTTGTTATCTATTTAACCCTGGTAAGTTTGATTGATATTTTAAGATGCCATACATAATTGTCACTGATGTGTGAGATTAGTCACTGTATACTTTTTTTTCAGTAGAATTACTGAGCTAAAGACCACCTTTCAAAATGCCTTTTTACTTATTCTACAAAATATAATCAAGTGAATTAAAGTCATACAGTCCATTGTAAATGCATGCCAGTTTGTTTAAACACTCATAATACTTGCTCCAATATTTCAGCGAAAGACATTCATTTAGATTTCCATATTTTATTAATTTTGTAGTCTATGTTAAAACTTTCTCATACTGATTATTGTTAATTGTTATTGTTTTATTCACATTTACCATGCAATGCTTTTGAATGTAAGAGAATCCCAATTCACCTTTCAGCTGCAACGATTTTTGTATTGAATAAACCTTGTAAATCAAATCAAATCAAATCAAAAATACTATTGTTAGACGTTCGTAATGCACATCAAAAACGCAATAGAGCGGCCGTTGTTGTAATAACGCGAAGAAGCATTTGTCAATATTAGCTGCAAATAGCGCTTCACTTGCATGGTGATTCATATCAAATTTTTAATGTTCTTCCTTCAAACAGATGTGCTATTTTTAACTTCTTGTATATTAGATTCCAAGTCTATGCAACTGTATTATCGGTGGTGTAGTAACAAGGGGAATGGGGTATATCCCCCAATCGAAGGAGGGGGGGGGGGGGGGGGGGGAGAATGGGAGATAGAAGGGAAATGTGAAAAGAAGATGATACGACCCCCCCCCTCCCACACCCTTCCCTTAATCAATGGCCTTATCTATACGCATTCCATCTACCTATAGGCACACAGGACTCCCGCTACGCAATTAGAAATTAATATATATACTATTTGACATTCATATTACTCTCTCGTATGTGAGGTGTGAATTAATGTATCAAAATATTCACCAATATATGTTTCGGGGGAAGTCCCGCGGAAATTATGATCATGTTGCATGTAAGGATTTTGTCATCTTATTAAACATGTTAAAAGAACAACAAACATATACTGAACTTGCAGCCTGAAAATCGTTTAAATACCGTCAAATTTTCATTTCTTTTAAAGAAATATTTCGCTCATATTTTTAGTAGTAGTAGTAGTAGTAGTAGTAGTAGTAATAGACTTTATTGAATAACTTGTTTAGCACAAGACTAATCTGCCACAAGTTCATTGTTAACGGTTAAGTTGCTGCCTGCAATACTTTGGACTGGGTTGTTAGAAATGCCATATCAATGTGAACTTATATAAACTATATCAACACGACGGAGCCCCGTCTTAGATCTACCTAAACCATTTAGCAATGAAAATTGAAACTCAATTTTCAGCTAGGCACTTAACATGCTTAAAACCCTCTCATAACAGAGCAAGTCTCTAATGATAATAATAACAACATAATGCACTCTTCAATTAATTCCTCCTTCCTCAAAAGTGACAGAATATAATTTTCTGAGCGTGAAAAGGAATTCGTTCATGTCATTTGTCATGTCAGACCTAAGAAAAGAAAGAAATCTTCTACCATGGATGAACAAACTCAAGTTTTTAATTTGGCGGTCGTAAAGTACTTATTACAACACTTTATTTTGTAGATCGTATACTTTCTATGCTCTTTAGGTTAATGGCATTTTAATGGAAACAAATTGTTGCTGGTACTTGTCGTAATGACATTATTTTCTGTTATATTTCTGTGGGGTTCTGAAAGCACTATGCTATTATTGATGACTATAATGAAAATAAAAGGGACATAAATTATATTGTCACCATGGGCATTATTATGTGGTATGAATTCGTAATAATCATGTGTTACAAATTCTTTTAAAATTAAGCCACAAAAAAGGGAAAACCGTGAATTCAAAGTACCAATACCTCATGTCCAGTGGCGTATCTAGGTATTCTGGCGTACAAAAACTTGCCCAATTAATGCCCCCGTCATTAATGTCAAACCCTATAAGGTACCTGAAAAATGGGCCAACAGACATAGCTAGGGTTCCCATTAACAGGCATCACCTTTTGGGAATTTTTGTGATAAGTATATCACTTCATGGAAAATTAAGCACTCGAATGTAATGAATTCTATGTAGTGTTGTAAATCTAAATTGTATTAAGTCTATTGTGTGGTATTAATTCGAAGTAAATAAAGACACATATACGAAATAAACTTTGTCATGTGGTGTAAATTCAGGGAAAATTTACCCACAAACAAGTTAATGCGGTATATATTTCTCGTAAATTTAGACCGAAACAAGGGGAATGTTATTGCTAAGAGTCATTAAATTGTGACGACCATCACAGGAATAATGCTGGTAGCTATTATTAACATGAGAAAATGAGTGTAGGGATAGAAATATAATTCTGGAACTTTAAGTATCCTTTAGGACAACTACGCCCGAAGAGTTACCTCGGACAACTTCCCCCCCCCCCGGACAATGTCCCCCTGACCTTAAAAACAAAACAAAACAAAACAGCTTAGCTCAATTAGCCCTCTATATAAAAACTCGTAAGGGGTTATTATTCTAGGGGGCAGTTGTCCCGGGAAAGTGCCCTATCAAGGTAGATGTCTGAAAGTAGTTGTCTTGGTAGTTGTATAAGAGGGGGGGGGGGGGGGGGGGTGTAGTTTTCCAAGGAAGTATTTTTCGGGGATACTAGTAGTAGTTGTCTGGCGGTAGTTCTAGAAATTAAAAAAAAAAAAAAAAAAAAAAACATATCCAGTATCTGAAATGATATCAGGATAGATATCTTTTCAGGAACGTGACTTAGTAACATAGCCAAAATTTAATTTACTGGAACAACAGTTCTGCATGCTGCCAGCTCACGATAATCCATATGTTCCTTATCCATATAATATAATTATTGCATGATGGCAGGTGGCATGGCTGGGGTGTCATATTAAACACATCGTTAACGGTTAAGTCGATTTCACTTCATGTTATACAAGTGGTCGAATCTATTACCAGAAATTATACTGAGTTAAACAATACTTCGACACGCAAGTGTTGGGTTGCTCCACTAGATTTAAATGATAAGTTCTTTTAGGTGTACTGGAACTAAGACGAAATGTAATCGAAAGAAATCGTAGTCAACCACACAAATCAAATTTACTTTCTTTCCTTAATTGTATTAAATAATGTATTTATGAGAAATGATTTTAGCCTTCGACTTCGTCATTTCGTGTTCATGCAGTGTCGATTCGTCAGATCTCAGGCAGGGGCGCCCCTCCTCTCTTTTTAGTGACGTACCATTGGTCCAGCCATTGAGTAGACACTTGTGTCATGGAGGTGGGGGGGGGGGGGGGCGCACCGGTCTTGCTTGTTTTTTTTTTTTTTCTACTAACTGTATCTCGGTCGTAATGTTTTGATTCACATGTAAACTCCACCGTGAGTGTATTATTACATTATTCAAAAGATATTGTAGTGAGAACACTCAAATTTATGGAAAACGCTTTCACGAGGCCAGACCACAATCTGAATCTCAACTAGATATTGAATGACTGAGCGACTCTGGGATATAAATTCCTATGAATCTGATTATGACGTTGGTCATAATTATGCATGGAGAAAAAACACTCGTACAAAATCTATTACCATAATGACCATGATTACCTTGGCCGTCATTGTGGTTTATGTTGATTAGCTGCAGTACTTTTATAACAAGGCCTCTTGATTGATGAATGGTTGAAGTGTGACATACATAATGATCATGAGTGAAGAAAATATCGAAATATCAAAACAATAATGTAAATATAGAAATGAGGTAATCATAGGTATCACCTTATCTTTAACCAATAAATACGTACTAGATAGAGTGAATGCAGAAAGGAATTTGAGGAAAACAATGAGGAGATGGAAGAGAAATTGGATGGGACACATTTTAAGAGGGGACAACATGCTCAGAGACATAGTGGAAGTAAAGGGAAGATGGATGGTAAAAGGGGAACAGGTAGACCAAGAAATAGGACGGTGCCAAAACATATGAAATAATGAAGATGAAGGCTCATCATAGAAAGGGATGGGGAAAGAACTGACCAGATGGTGCGTGGACCTGCCCTTGGTAGAGCACGAGAGAGAGAGAGAGAGACAGAGAGAGAGAGAGAGAGAGAGGGGGGGGGGAGGGGGGGGATAGATCTTTAATAATTCAATTCAAAAATGATTTTAAGGCCGAGGGAGCAAGATAAATTACCATATTATTGAAGAAACAGTCATACTCTCATTAAGAAGCTGTTTGAATGAGTATACCTGCACATTGTGCGTCAGGTTGGTTATCCGTACAGATTGTTTCAAACATTAATTTTCAAAAACGATTTTGCATGCTGTCGTCATGCGTGCATGAAAGCCCACGAGACTGACATACAGACGCGACGGCCCAAGAGATCAACTGCCCACGAGACTGAAATGTCGATCCCATGGGCCTTCTAACAACTTTTCCCAAGGGTTCAGGAGACCGACATTGTTGGTCTACTGGAGCCTGATCGGTTAGTCACGGACGGACATTTGACAAATTTAAAAAGTTTGAAGGCCTGTAGAAAATAAGTATTTGATTGAAAAGAGCTAATTTGTGTTCCATTGTGAATTCACTGGAGGAGTTGAAATTTGATAAAATGTAGTTGCCATGGTCCCCTACTAAAATTATAATCCATAAAATATTCAATGTCACGGACGGACAAAGTGCCTACTCTCAATCGACCAGTGACCAGGCTCGGGTGTCCCGGACAAATACGTAATTGGCAAATATTCACATTATGTCGTGCTATATTTTTATGCATATAGTTCATTTTTTGTGTGTAAAATTCAACGTCAAATGCGACAGATTTAACATTTGTTAAAAGTACAGAAACACAACAATTTCTAGCAATCTCTAGCAACGGGGAGGGTTGGCTTCTCCAATCTAAAAATTCTCTGAAAAAAAAACGGTCATCACATTTGTCAGATATTTTTAAAAAATCGCTAGGATAGGCATGGTAGGGGCATAATAATAGGAGTTAGATTTTCATATTTTGTACATAATTCATACTTGAGGTGTGCAAGTTTGAGTTTTTGCAGGGCGAGGGGGCGCATCCCACCCCTGGATCCGCAACTGAGCAGAAGCAGAATTACAAAATATGTATAGCCACAAGTATTCAGTGACATTTACATAGGCAATTATATTGATGGTATATGTATACCGCGGTTTACCATGACATTGGTATATGATGGTATCGGTAAAGGCATGCGTGGACAAATGAAAAATGAATTAGTGGGCAATTTGTTATGAAGAGAATGAGCCATTGTGCCGAGTACAATACCTTTACCGTCATTATGTGGCATGATTATTGAAAATTTATCTCAGTCATTGTGGTTGGAAAGCGAATATGGAAAAGAGAAAACTGTAATTTTATTCCCTCCTGCATATGCTGTAATATGCCGGACTGATCGTATCGCTAATATCAATAATTGAAATGGAAAACTAATTATGGATTCAATTCACTTGACCTTTTCACTCAATCAAGTTGGTTTTGTCATGGTCATAAAAATAAATAAAGTGTATCTAGCTTATTGTCGTAACAATGGTCAGATGTCAAAACGGGATTCATCATATGGAAGAGTCAATGCATTCATGATAATGCAATTGGTTTGTTGGGTATTACTTTAAAGCTGAAAAGAGGAGATTAATTTAATGTTTGGAGGAAAATCGTACCTTTCAAGCCGGTGAATGAATGGAATTCATACAAGGGTTGTATATTGCTGATGATATTGTATACACGAGATATAGGAGCTTATATATATATATATATATATATATATATATATATATATATATATATATATATATATGTATATATATATATATATGTATATATATATATTAAATCCAGACTTGTTTATGTACATATTTCATTTGTGTATTTTTATGTCAAAATCCAGCCCAATCTCTGTTTTATGGGTTTTCTCTGTCATTGTCATTTTCTGCTTTGAATTTCAAGTGTGTGGATATCTTTCCGTTCCATGTACATGATATTCTAGCTGGTTAATGCATTAAACTAATATTCCACTGGCGCCTGAAACGTATGATTTTGGCATTTCTTCATACTTTTTTTTTCTTCATTTAATTTCAAGCCTCATTATTACTGAGCACACTTTGAAACTTATACATCACATTTTTCTTCTGACCCTGATAGTGCACTTTCCTTCATCATCGTATTAGGACATGAGCATTGCAGTCCCATACCAGAGACCATGATATCTTTCTGTTAACCCACTGCCTACGGGAACCGGGTGGCTCCTGTAATAAGCCTATGGGAATAAGAGAATTCAGTAGTCAACGGGTTAATACGATTTGGCGTCTTTAGTTTTTACTAATTTACACAGTTGAAACCCGCCTCAAAAGAAAATGGGACATTACTTATATCCCCGCTCCGTGCCTGCCAATACACATTGGTGGCTATATCAAGACACAGATATATAAGAACCATAACTATTGGCAACAAATGTATCAGGTTCTTTAGCTTCTACGGCACATATGCATTTTTACAAAGTCGCAATTTCGACTTTAGTTACATAATAATCTACAGTCTGATTTTGATGTCTCGTAGCACCAAGAAGTGTGGAGGTGGATATATTATGCTAAAATACTTCAATAGGTGCTTATACTTAAATGTTCTATTGGCATGAGAGGACAAATCCCCTTATACAAGATAATGGAAACGTAAATCAGGGGAGCGTTTCATCAAGCGTTTTGTCAGTGATTTTCACCGACAAATTTGCTCTCAGCCAATCAGATGCAAGGATTTCAGTAGCTTATAACAGTTGTCGGTAAAAATCACTGACAAAACGCTTGATGAAACGCTCCCCCGATCTTTCTGAAACATAAAACATCTCGATCGGTTATAAAGCATATGGACTGTATATAGCACGAAACTGAGTGGATGACGTAAAACGGGGGAGCGTTTCATCAAGCGTTTTGTCAGTGATTTTTACTGACAAATTTGCTCTCAGCCAATCAGACGCAAGGATTTCAGTAGCTTATAACAGTTGTCGGTAAAAATCACTGACAAAACACTTGATGAAACGCTCCCCGGGTTTACCCTCGTGTTTCCCCACATTATGTCACATTTCTTCACTTCATTTCACTTCATTTCACAAATCACATAAGCATTTTTCTGTTGGCATTCCAACAAAAATACGCATTAGGTCAGTACCCCTACGTATACCGTCCGCAAGCCATTTAAGGGCCTGTTCACATATGTCGCGGTAAACCGCTTCAAAATCCGCTACTGCAAAGAAGATATACGTGTAAACAAAAGGCAAGTGGGGTGAAAGATAAAAGCAGCTGTGCGAAACAAAGGCCTTACGACTTGAGAGTGTTATAAGTGTGCTATAACATGTATAAGATACGGAAGAGACCTGTTCACAAAATTATTCAAATTTATGGATGTTTCTTTCCTGGGGACCTAGTAACGGGGTATTCCATTAACCTGTTATCAATCAATGAACTACAATACTTGGAATCCAGTTTGCATACATGACTTGTTGCTATGTCTGACAAGCCTCTGACAAGCTTTCAGATTGTCAAGAACAACCTTTGTTTTAAAAGTATGCATAACATTTGAATACATTTGTGAACAGGTCTATTGTAAGCTCATTAGCTTAAATTTTGCAGGGGCGGTTTTTGAGGCGGTTTACCGCGTTTTGTGTGAAAGAGGCTTTACCCGACTTTTCATACTGCAACTTGTGCTACTCTCTCTCTCTCTCTCTCTCTCTCTCTCTCTCTCTCTCTCTCTCTCTCTCTCTTTAAAAGAAGAAAAAAAAGAGTGAATTTCCACTCTGTTTTTTAACTCCCCCGGTAGTCATGTCAGTGATAACTTGTTTAGGATTGAATATCAAGTGAATATCGCTCCTGAAAGGAGAATGAAACCCTTGGGAAAATGATAGAGAGAAGCAATTATAAAAAAGTTCCATCAAAATCGGTTACGAAATGAGAAAGTTATGAAAGTTTGAAAAGTCGCAATTTACTTTCTATGGCGATCCTCAAATTGGCAATGTTGCTTCAAAGTGACAGGTTTAGTACTGAGTACAACTCTCCATATGTTTTGTACACAAAATTTCATATTATCCCTATTATCTCTCAAGGTGCTGCTTGTCTCCTTCTTAGCTCAAGATATATCATGGGAAAATGTATTTGACACAACATATGTTGAGTTCACAAAAAGACAAGCAGCATCTTTAGAGATAATGGAGAAAATATGAAATTTTGTGTACAAAACATATTGAGAATTGTACTACTTAACCTGTCACTTTGAAGCAACGTTGCCAATTTGAGGACCACCATAGAAAGTAAATTGAGACTTTTCAAACTTTCATAACCTTTTCATTTTGTAACCGATTTTGATGGAACTTTTTAAAAATTGCTTCTCTCTATCCTCTCTTTTCATTAAAATGGATATTTCCCCAGGGTTTCATTCTCCTTTAAACTGTAAAAAAAGAAAGAAAAAAAAAAAGAGCGAATTTTCACTTTACGTCAGTGATCACTCATGTTCTTTTAAAAGAGTAGTCTGCAGAAGTATCCAGATCTACCACAACTCCATGTAAATCAATAGGAAAGTAGTCCACTACTTGGTTTCTTGAGTACAGGCATTCACCTCGCGTCCCTCCTATATACAAGTCAACGCCCCCTACATCATGGTTTTACGCCCAAAGCAGCCCGGAGTTTCATTACATCGCGCATGCAACAGAGGCTCTGTCAAAATGAGTCAATTACGCCTCAACCCTCATCTAAAAGCAGAGTAATAATGGATATAATTATAATGATAAAGTTTCGCTTTCCAATAATCATGCCATTTTGGATTGTATTATTATGCGGAGTATGAAGATGCACTTTTTTGATGGATGTGGACGTTTTGCAGATGAAGCCTGAAGCGATCTATCAGTTATGAAGTTGATTTCCTTGTTTACGTTAAGACTGGTTCGTGTGCACAGTCACGTATTATCATTCCCGTTTTATTTTGGGATTCCTCTTTGAGATGATTGATAACATTTTACATTTTTCTTTCAGTGTTGACTCTGAAATGATTATTTCTGTCGAAAAGACTCAAAAACTTACTGAATAAACATCTTGAAATTAAGAATGTTTCTCTCCATGCAGAACCCCAGTATATTAACGATTTACTTCACCTCTTACATCATCACAGCATCTCTACGCATGGGCTCCACTCTGCATACATTATTTACTGCCATGTCTGGAAATCCTTTGGCAAGCTTTTGAGTCTTCAAGAGCAACTTTTTTTCGAAGAGTATGAATAAACAGGTCGATTGGAATTTGTTTAGTTTACTGATTTATAATGATGACCATTATCATCTCCAGGTGAAATTACAAACCCTACTTTGAAATAATTACTTATGTGCCTCTTTAATGGCAAATTATATCCTATTTTGATGCTATTTACGCTATATATCTGGATTTATTTTCGGGTTGAAATGAAGTCTACCTTTACAAAATCTTTGGGTAAAGTGCCGATGACAGTCATCGATATCTCACTAGCCATCGCCACATCTGAAAAATATGCTTTATTCACTTTGAGTGATCAACTATTCGATTTACATTTCTCCGTTGTTAATGGAAAAAGGAAACTTGATCGTACTCTTATCAATGTCTTCTTTCCGTAGGGACACTCTATTTTCTATTTATATCCTTTTACCCACTTTGCCCCCCTTAAAACACCCCTGCCTTACCCCTTCCCCCACCCCCTCGTCCACCGTCTGGGTTATCGCTCTGCAATGTCCATTTTCTTCCCTCTTCGATCGTTGCTCTTAGTAAACCTTGCATTGTCTTAAACCTTCTTTATTACTCAGTCACAATGCTCTTCAGAGGCATATTGTGGCATTAGCCACTGAAGGGGCACTGGTATCATGGGGGGGGGGGAGGGACACGGCTCTCACATGGTGGATAGGCCAATTACTGAAGAAAGGGTGTATGAAGGGTCTATCATCTTCTCTTTAAAGTACTCTTTACCCTCTTCCTGTATTTTATCTACTGTCTCCTTTGTCCTCTTTTCTCCATTCATTGTAAGGGGGGGGGGGTGGGCAAGTACCCCTTGCCCCCTCCCTCCGTATCAACGCCACTGATTCATTTGCCATTTTCTTGTAAACTCTACCTCACCCCTGCTTCTGTTTGTTTTACTTTAATATCATTGTCATCTCCTCCCCCTTTCCGCTTGAACTGATAGAGGGGCAAACTAAATCGACAACCAAAACATCGATTTTCCACATGAAGTGATCATCGGAATGATGATAGGCTGACTATGGTCCGATGGTAAAAAAAAACATGTGCGCGATACGATGTGACGTCATTTTCTTCCAGCACTTCATTTGTATCGCACTCGAGGAAACATGAATATTCAACCCTTGAGCTAATACTGTCCTTCGAATCAGCCGGAATGTTTTGGTAATAGATTAACGTGGAAGTCAGTTATTTTGTATGTGATTGGATAATTTCTTTTTATCAACTTCTAAATTTCTATTATTTAAATCAAAAATAATATTCATATTCCCCCCTTTTTCAAGATATTTGTAAGGAAGGGTAAAAAGATATTTTGATACATGTATTCTCTAATATTACACATCTTAAAGGAGACGAAATCCAGACAGTTTCATTATAATTCCTTTTTCACAAACAAAATTTCACGTTAACATAATCTATATGCCTCCCTTGTTTTCTTTTTTTTCTAGCTCCCTTTCTTTCAACGAAGTGTCTCAATGAGCCTCTCAACAATGTCTCAACAAGTATCGCTTGAATATTTAGATTATCCAAAAGAGGGCATATGTTCTGCGACGAAAGTTACAAAAATGACACTATAGACTGAATAAAAGTACTCATTTATATACAGTGCGTATAAAAAAGGTAAACACTTTGAAAACATCCTCCAAACTCATAATTTCATAATATCAATGTGATTTTTTCCTTATACGATTATGGGTGAGGGTCTGTTCCATCGGATGACACTATGCGTACTGACAATATTTTACGTTTGAGTGAGTACTGGCTACTTTTGTAAAACTCGCAAAAAATGGTGTACGCAAAAATGCCTCAGTTCTGAATTTGATCAAAGTGAGTATCAAGCAGTAACTGCATGTTCTCTGTTAAGTATCAGTGATTGATTTGAACAGTCATTTGATCCTTAATCATATACCTAACTAAACACCCCCCCCCCCACACACACACACTCAAACGCCCCACACAAAACATTGCAGATTATGTTTTTCTGCACACAATTCTATTATTGACTGGAGCATGTCGAAAGGATTCAAATTTCAATGCAATACAGGAAAATGGACCTAAAATGTTCATTTTTCAAGAAGAGAGAGAGAGAGAGAGAAAATTTTTTTTTTGACCATTTAATGTGGTTCCTTTCTTTGATTCATCACTTCCAACTAGTTGAGGATGCTATACTGTCTGAAGCGTGTCGAAAGGATGCACTGTACTGCATGATGATATCTTTCACATGTACATGTTTAATTGAAGAAATGTTAAATTTGAAGAAGAAAATATGTAAGTATTAGGGTTCTCCTCCCGTTATTGCTTTCAATTTTTCAAACACTCTTCAGGCAAAAATGGGTATGCAGATGATTTCTGTTGGAAAGACACCACCTGCAATGGTGATGGCCTTTGTGGGGGTGGGGGCAGTGGCGTATTCAGTCATTTGTGGAAGCTGGTGTAGCTTCCTCGTGAAGGCCCAGGAGAAAATCAGTACAACTTGCTATGCTCATCATGCTTGTACAAGAATGCAGCTGTTCAGATACAATTGACCCCTGTCTTGGGAGCACCCCGCCCCTCCCCTTCATCAATTTCTGGATGCACTACTGTGGGTGTACACCACTAGGTATACGATTAATGACTGAATAATTTTTCAAATCAATTATTGATACTTGACAGAGAACATGCAGTTACTGCTTGATACTCACTTTGATCAAATTCAGGAGAGAGGCATTTTCGCGCAATCCAATGTTTACAAAAGTAGCCAGTACTCACTCAAGCGTAAAATATTGTCAATACTCATAGTATCATCCAATGAAACAGACCCTCACAGATAATTTTACAAGAAAAAATCATACTGATATTATGAACTTATGAGCTTCGAGGATATATTCAAAGTGTGCCCTTTTTTTTTTTGGTACGCATGCACTGTATATACAGATATGTATTTTATTTATTTATTTATTTATTTATTTACCACTTGTGGGACGGAAACACCCTCATCAGCAAGAATGCTGTTTTTCATAGGGGTCCATTCACAAATTAAAAATTAAAATAGCAACAAAACAAGAACAAAAACAATATAAACATAAACATAGATAAAAGGATGTAGAAAGCAAAGAAAAAAATTATAACATGGGATATAAAAACAAAGTAAAAGATTAAAAAACAAACAAACAAACAAACAAAATACTTAAGCCAAGGTACACCAAGTGAAAAAGAAGGTATGTATCAACGGAGGGGGGGGGGGGGGGATGGGAGAGGGTAAAAGGGGGGGGGGAATAGAGGGGTCATTAATACATCATATAATTATTAGCCAGATAACGGGGTGTGATTTTTTTTTAAGATACGTTTTAAAGGAAGTTAATGTGACACAATGTGATATTTTCTTTTCAAAAGTATTCCACAACTGAGCCCCTCGATAAACGAAACATCTTTTACCGTAATTTGTTTTGGGTTGGGTCAAGATCAATTGGGTGTTACCCGATCTGGTATCATATTTAGTTTTACGAACGGAAAAAAGTTTGCTGATATATTCAGGGCCTAGCTTGTAAACTGCACGGAACATAGTAAGGGCTAATTGCTTCCGATCTTCTGACATTAAGACAGTCTAATTTGAGGATCTCATAAACATTTTTAGTAGGAAACAAATAGTCAGTATTAAGTACTGTTCGTAACGATCTGTTTTGTAAAACTTGTAATTGTTCGCAGTTGTTTTTTCTCATGTTACCCCAGACTACACTGCAATAATCGAATTGAGATTGAATCACAGTTTTATAGAATAAAAAGGCCGTACCTTGATCAATAAATCGTCTTATCCTTTTAAGGAGATACAAACTTTTGATGACCTTCTTTCGTAAATGTTGCATATGATCATTCCAAAGTAAATTTTCGTCAATATAAATTCCCAGATATTTACATGCTTTGACCCTTCTAATTTCACATCTATCAATGCAAATTTTACATTTCTCAAGTTCCATTTCCCTATTCTTAAGTCGTTGATTTGAACCAATAAACATCGTTTCGCATTTATTTGTATTAATTATGAGTTTGTTATTTTTCAACCAGGATGAGACATGAAATAAATCTTCATTTATGTATACAATGCGTCCCAGAAAAAAGGTAACAGTCAGAAAAAGTCTCCCCAAATAAATATTTCAAAAGATTTGAAGAAAAATTTCATACCTGTGGAAAGCTTAGGGTCTCTTCTATGACTATGGCACCTAAAGATCTGGAGATTTTTTACGCTCGAATGAGCAAAAGCCTCTTTTGTGAAAATGTGCAAAATCCAGACTTGACAAGAATTGGTATTTCTTCTGGCTGGTATCAGCAAAGTTGAGAGTCATGAAAAGGTTTATGAATTTTCATATTTTGATCAATAATACAAAATTTGTGAAAGAAGAAATTCTTACGTATCTCATCAATATTTTTATGCTTCAGTGAGCAATTAACTATTTTAATGAGCGTTTTGAAATTTGTTCTGGCAAGGTTTCAATTCAAGCTGGCTTTCTCAGTCAACCATAAAGTTTTGATGAGATACATCAGGACATACACAAAACAAAGCCTATTCTTTCATAAATTGCTTTTGAATGATCAGAATATGAAAGTTTCTAAGCCTTTTCAAGACTCTCAACTTTGCTGATACCAGCGAGAACCAATATAAATTTTTGTCAACCATTGATTTTACACCATTTCACAACAATGGCTTTTGCTCACTGAAGCGTAACATATCATTAGATGTTTTGGTGTCATCTGATAAGAGAGACCCTAACCTTTCCATAGGTATGAAAATTTCAGGAACATATTTTGAAATGTTAATTTGGTGAGACTTTTTCCAACAGTCAACTTTTTCACGGTTCTCAAATTTGTTAATACCAGCCAGAACAAAATACCAATTCTTGTCAAGTCCGGATTTTGCACCCTTTCGCAAAAGTCGCTTTTGCTCACTCGAGCTTAAAATATTGCAAGATTTTTTTGTGTCATTTGATAGAAGAGACCCTAAGCTATCCACAGGTATGAAAATTTCCTACAAATATTTTGAAATATTTATTTTGGGAGACTTTTTTCCAACTGTTAACTTTTGTGGGGCACGCACTGTACAGTATGTACCCCAAAATTACAATCGGACTTTCAGGATCAATAGCTTTCAAAATGTAAATTAATCTGAATATGGTTCAGGATTTTCAAAAAAATTATAACTAATTATCTATATCTTATATAATCATAACCACATCCGATTTAAGAAATAAGGATTTTTGTAAAACGTACATGTATGTCATAAGTCCCTTCCATCCAAGATCTGACACAAGGGAGATGCACAAAGCACAGTAGACAATTCCACACACCTTTGAAATGATTTGAACATAAACTTACTGTTTTGTTTTTATCTGCTACAATAATGGCAATGCTTCATTTATCATCATAATTATCATCGTTCTTGTTCTCATTCAGAAGGGCATTTGGATATTTTTTTCCAAAACGAAATAAATCATGAATGTAAAAAGATAAGCAGTTTTCAGAGTTTTAAAACATGTTGCGTACCTGCCACTCTTTCATAGGAAAAATAGGAATCTTTCGAGGCAAAATTAGGAATACAGTGCGTATTGTATGCTTTTAAATAAAAATTTTCATGAAAAGAGGGGAATCTAGGGCTAGTTTGAAGGAATTATTCCTCTAACATGTCTAAAATAGAAATGTTTGGAAGGTATGATGTTGGTCATTTGTAATTGAAAGTGAAGGATTGGACAAAATTATTAACCTGCTTAATCAAATGACTTGTCTTGATCTTTTTAGAAAGACATTATTTTGTTATTTTGTTACTTTGTTAAAATGATATGCATAAAATTTGAATATGTTAGTAAACATGTCTATTGAGAACAAAATATTTCCGTTCATATGGGTGCCAAGAACATTCAAGAGACAAAAGATGGAAGAAAGCAACCCGTGACATGCTTTACAAAAATCCCTATTTCTTCGAGACTACTGGACCAAATCGGGCGGGGTCTTTACTGACTAGTAGAGATATAGTTATAGTTTCATAATCCAGTATGACTTTCCATATTGCAAAACGACTTCTTACGTAATCGATACCCAAATTCGATTGTAATTTTTTTTCTGGGACATAATGTATAGTACTTGCTAAATTTGCTTTTGACCTTCAAATAAAGTGGAAATGATCTTTATCTTTACCTGTACACATTGTATTATACCCTTGTTAGGGTGTGTGAAGAGGGGGGGGGGGGGGGAGGGTGGTGGTGTGAACTACGATTAAAACTCCATATGAAAATCAGCACTGCCCGTGGTAATGTATTTATGTACATTGGGAGGCAAGATCATTGAAGATAGTGATCTGATCATAATAACGTTACCGCATCTAAGCGATACTGAGTGTTAATGCTGCTGCACTCAACATGCTCATATTAAAGGCTATCTTGAGTTCGGGGAATAACAATTTAAAAAACTTCATGGAATCCAGCGACATTTACATCTTTGGCAGTTAATAGTAGAAAGGAGTAACATCGGCCGGAGAAAGCTGACAGAAATTGAATAATTAAAAAAACAAACAAACAATAAAGCATGGATGAATCCGAAATTTTTAATTGACCCGACCCCGGAAGAGACCACCTTTACAAATACATCTCATAACCCCATGTATGCACATCGGTGTTGGTAAATATAAATGTGACGATCGATGCCTATACATTTTTGTAACCCTGTATGCATTTTGCTTATACCAAGATATCAGTGTCCGAACTTTTCTTCTTTTGCATGATTAAAATTATTATCACGAATTACTTGAAGACGTTTCTCTCGAGAAAATAATTTGATTATCGCAAATCTAGATTACCTTTAATTCGGCAGCGAATCCTCTCAAAGATTCCATTTTCATTTTTTTTCTACGTGTGTGGGTGGATGTCATGTATAATGCATATAAAGAAAACTGATCGACAAACAAGATTTCGTGAAATCCATCCATATCATTCAATGAGGCTTAACGCTGCACAACATTCTCTAGTAACAGAATAGATGTTTAAAAAAGAGAACGGGAGTTTTATATTACTTTTGAACGACTGATTGAAACGTGCAACTTCAAACAGACAGAAAAACATCATACGGTATCTTTGTTCGAAATTGTGTGCTGCCATATCGTAGAAATTAATTCTGAATTGTCAAAAGTTCCAAAGTTAGCTCTAACCCCCCCCCCCTCCCTCTCAAGACATGGTGTTAAACCGTCGTCAAATGTTTTTCTTTTTCTTTTTAAAAAACTGTTTTATTTCATTCTTTTCATGTACATGGGCCTATTATTGTAAGTATTAGGCCCACATTTTTTTTTCAAAAAACCTTTTTTTCTTTGTTCATGCTTTTTTGCAAATCTAAATGACGAGTTAACGTTGGTTTTAATATAGTTGTAGCGATAGGGCGACATCGGGATCATTTTTACTTCTCTTTCTTAATGTTTGATATCCTTCCCTTTTCTCAACATGAATATCCAAACCAGAATATTTACTGGAATATAACACGGTTTCAAATATGTGATAACACTGCAGACAATACACATGCTGATGTTAAAAGGAGCGCTCATAGAATTTACATTTTGACTTCGTGATACCCTAGACCCAAACCCCCTTCCCACCGACATCCAATTCAAGTTGAAGTAAAAATTTCAGATTTCTTTCCTTGCATGTATTATTCACTTGTTCATCCACTGTGATAAATTTCTCACTCTTATCGAAATTATGAAGAAAAGACTGCACCTCATTGGGCAAACATAATATATTTACGTCGATATAGCCCTGGTAGTTCCACTTTTATCCCTCATTTTGCCTCTTGATCTGAAATTTAGCATATTTGTTTGTGAATCCATATCGCCACCGCCGCAGCTACCCATCCCGCTCATTTATTCAAGATATACACGCGCGTGAGGTCATCCCTCGACACTCCCAAAAGAACTCGAGTCACACGAAAATCGCTCTCTGTGCTGGTCGCGGCATCCAGTTCTCCCCTCCACTCACTCACAATCTAACATAGATTGGAAACACTCGTCAGAGCAGGAAATGATTCTGTGTCGTCACCTACAGCTTGACGAACTCATGCACTTTTCTCTTACCATTCAACTTATCGTCAGTTGGCTATCAAATAAACAATTCGCAAGTCGATTCATCCGTGATGGCAATTTTTCGCAACCCACCAAAACAAAGAATTCAATTTTTCAAATCATCTTAGTCAAACTCGCGAATGTAATAAACGCGATCGGAGAAAAGGGGGCAGATCCCTCCGTCTCTCTCTCTCTCTCTCTCTCTCTCTTTTCTCTCTCTCTCTTCTCCTCCTGTCACAGCTCTGTAGTCGTTGCCGGACATTGAACGTTTAATAAAATGAAGGAAAGTGCGAGGGGGGCACCGAAGACCCGACACCGATTTGAACTAAGTGCATTATATTGATTTGACAAACAAATATCAAATATTTTCTCTGCCAGTGCATCGACACACATTTAAATCGGCACCAGTCCCCTCGCCGACGTAGTGACAGCGAATTGGTGATATCTCCCGGCGTGGAAACTCCCGCAGAATCGCCAAGTCATTGGTGATATTACACAGGGGGAGCAATGTCGGTTGGACATAGAAGAGGAAACAATTAGACCCACTAGTGGATGACTGCATCCTGGACACACGTTTACCCTGGACAGCGGCTGAGAGCATTTGCGAGCAGGTATGTCAATAAGATATTCCGCACAATTTCAGAGTTACTTGTTAATGTCTATTGCTTGATTTATTACACTGTAAAAAATAAATGTAAAACTACAGTTTTTTAGCCCTTGAAATTACAAAACTATTGCCTTTATTTCAATTTTACAATCTTTTCCTGTAAAACAACAGCAAAGTTTGTTGGTTTACCGGAAATCAGCATATATTTAAACAATTTTATTGTAAATTTACATAATTTTATTGTAAATATATTGTAATTCACTGTAAAAAAAAAATGGAAAAAACGGGCATTCCCGACATCCTGACTGCCTGGAAATTCCCTTGAAAAAAACGGCATTTTAAAAAAAAAAATTTTTTTTTTTACAGTGTACGCATTCACAGTTTCAGAGCTGGTTCATGGTGTTTCTAGATTTGTTTCATTCTGAAACATGACAATTCTCAAAGTCTGCATAATTCTCTCAGAGTACAGATAATTTTTTTTTCTCCCTAATATCTTTATTGACATTATTATGTAGGAGGTTTGTCAAGAAATAAATCTCAACGATTCTTGTGTCAAACGCTCTTTATCGTTTAAACTGTTTACCGCGCATTTGTCCTATACAAATCGTATAATTATCAAAATCAGTAACATTCTTTATGTTCGCACGGGATGATTAATCTCTTTGTGTTTCATGTCTTTGTATAAATTTCTTAGAAAGTTTAACGAGAGTGATATCGATAATGTTAATTGTTCTACGATTGAGTGTATTCATGTGGCAGGGGTAGGTTTGCCCATTCCAACTTGATTTTCGAAACGTACATGTACAGCGGCAATTTGCCATTCATCTGTTACTGCATATCGATGAAAAACCTAAAGTTATTTTACGAATAGGTTCCATGTAATTGTTTCAGGCACATGTAAAATATATAATGGGTTGATACTAGATGCAATTCCCTTTTCTTGCTTTCATTTCCTTTGGGATTGAGTGGTTAAGCGTCTAATCGGGGAAAGAAAAGAAAGAAGAAGAAGAAGAAGAAGAAAAAAAACAACAACAACAACAACACCAAAACCCACAAACCCCGAAACATTTGGGAAATCAATGCCTGTGACTTTCAACATATCGAATATTCCCAGTTTGGAAATCCCTCGTCACATCAGGTACCCTGATTCTTATGGGTATTTCACAAACATTGACATATTGTAATTACTGAACATTACAAACCAACCTGTTCTACAAAACATGCTCTGGCGATAATTACTCCGCGGTCATTTTTTTTTGGTTTCAACACTGACCAAAGACCTAACTTCAACCCAGGATGTAAGCCTAACCCTAATTCCAAACCTATCATAAACTGATAAATTCTAACCCCTATATCCTTACCCTAATGTAGCTGCCTGATATCTTTGACGATGAAAAGCCCGGAGAACATGTCGCCAGAGCAAATGTCGACATCTTGTCGGGTCATCTACCTATCAACACGTCGTTGAGTGACCTTTGATAGTACAGCTCAAAAACACAAATGAAGGTCAATATACAAGTAGAAGTTGGCACATCCTGATATAATCAGATTAACGTACATCACAATCTGGCAACTACGAATACTCCAAATGGCGACTGGCGTGTTTTGATTAGTTTTTCTTCATCATTTGAATATTTATGTATATTTATAATTTCTTTCATAGATGTCTTTCCTTTCTTCTTTTCTTATCCTTTCTCACTACGCCCATTTCTCTTTCAGTCTCCCCCTCTCTCCCACCCTCCCTCCTCCCCTCTCTCTACTGTTTAACTGTGTCTCCGATATTATATTTCAATTTGATCATTGATTTTTTCATTTTTTCTTTATCTTATTTCTCCCATGTAACACTCTTTTTCTTTCCTTCGTTCTGTTCTGTCTATACATCTCTTCATTCTGCTTTACTCTCCTGTTTGGTTCTACTATGTAAATCATTCTGTCTTTCCATTCATATCATTATGTAATCATCACACATCCATCGCTGATTTCAAAGTCATGTCGGCTTGCCAGCAAAGCCACATTGTAACATTTGTCACGAACCGCGATAAGGACCTTTTAGCTGTGAGCCGACGGCCTGATAAAACTGATTGCAGCATATTTGCATCAGATTTGATTTGAAGAGAATCTTTATTTCTTTCTAATCACAAAATCCAAAATACATATCAAAACTCAGTAAACTTTGAAATTTGTTGCGACTATAATTATTATCTTCCAAGCAGAATAGGAAACGTATATAAATTGGAGGATGAATTACGAAAAATGAGGAAGTCAAGCTGGTAGTACCGAACAATAAAATACGTGATGCAGTTCCATCTATGTGTGTAACAGTGACGGTGCTTTCAGTTTATATGATACTGGCAAATAAGGCATAGTTTTCATAAGTTTACTAACTAGGTCTTTTCACACATTCCTCCTTCCTTGTGGAACTCTCTCCCTTCCCTTTTTTCTCGTGAATTCGACAGTCTAGAACACTTTAAATCAGGCCTCAAACTGACTTATTTCAGCAGATATGTTAATAATGATTTTATTGGAGAAGCCTGCGCCTTTGAATGCTTTTAACATAAATATGGCGCCATATAAATGCTGTGAATCATCATCATTTTATTGCGTATCGCAAAAACAACAACAACCGAATTTTAATTCATGAAAACATTTTAAAATGTTTCTGATCTGATGAAAATACTACATACTATATATCATGTTGAATTGTGAATAGTTTAACACCAAGGAGCAGTGGCGTAGCCTGGGCCTAGACATGGGGGGGGGGGGTCGGTCTTATTCGGTGGATGAAATACAGTTTAACAAGGCCACTGATTAGGGGGAGGGGTTCATAACCATTCTCCCTTTCATTCCCCCATCATTTAATGGGGGGGGGGGGGCATTAGCCCCGTTACCTCCTTTAGCTACGCCACTGCCGAAGAGTGTTATCGTATTAGGTAACTCGGTAATAGTATAATACCGTGTTGTTTGAAAATGATGCAATGGCTGTTAAGATCTGATCGTGGAAGATGGATGAAGTCGACTGCCGTGGTCATATATCTGGAACGTCATGCTGCTTTAAAATCCCGACGGATAGAAATGGAAGATGAAAATGTGTCCACATATCCGCGGAGGTGTTAACAAGACTATTCAGTATCAAATCAGAATTTGGGATGTGAGCTTTCTCCGTTCGTTATATATATATCAGTGTGTGGAAGAATTGCTGGAAAGGATTGATCTTCAAATGCCTTCATATGCGAAATATGACGAGAAATAGCTGAAACCTTTGACACAATGATTTAATTCCACATGTGGGTGAGTGGGTGTGTGTGGGTGTGTGTGGGATGTGTGTGTGTGTGTGTGTGTGTGTGTGTGTGCGCGCGCGTGTGTGTGTTGTGTGTGTGTGCGCGCAGTACCATACTACGCCCATTTATGTGTGCATTGCATGTCACTGTATGCGCTCTTTAGTAAGATTGAGTCTTATTACTCTCGTGATTCCAAAACCCGCATTTATAATCCATATTTCTCGATGACTTTTTATGACGGTTTATATAACTGTTTAGTCACATAACAAGAACTCGATTTTATCTTTAACTGTTTAATGCAGCTGCGGTTATGACTCCAATTTTCTTGTAACAGTACATCATTACAAGAGAACACTCAGAATGATTCAGGTTGTTTGTATAATGATCATAAGTGTCGAGACAAAGGCACAGTGGAAAAACATTATGAAACTGTATTTGGTATTTTTGGTATTTTATTATGAAAATTCATTGACATTGACACCAATATTTTGTTTTATGTTATAAAGCATAAAAGTATATATAAAAAAACATTGACAATCACATGGAACTGAAATTTTAAAAAAGGTGAAAAATATAAT
This sequence comes from Heliocidaris tuberculata, assembly GCA_025618425.1. Lineage (NCBI taxonomy): Eukaryota > Metazoa > Echinodermata > Echinoidea > Camarodonta > Echinometridae > Heliocidaris > Heliocidaris tuberculata. Next base: position 28,159,830 of record CM046849.1, read on the forward strand.
AAGTCATAATAATACTACTCAGATTTGCCATGTGACAAATCACATAACATAATATATCAAAATAGTTATCATATTGATATAAACAATGACAGGGTCAAAACACAAATCGCTTTGCCAGAAAAATCAATCTAAACCATGCAAATAAACTTAGAATATGAGCTCAATACTCAAAGTATATGCAGATTAAACTTTTGATATGGTCAAACAATATAATCAGTTGTAGTGTTGCGGGGTTCACATACCTGCTGCGGCAATAGGGCAAGGCATTAATCTACATTTGCCACTCTCGGCCCAGGGCTACATGGGTACCTGGTAGGAATAAATTCCTCCACTGATTGAGCGTAATGATATGGAACCTCGGCTAAATGAATGAAGCTTGTAAAGAAATAACATAAATTATTATAAAACAACAACAAACAAACAACAACAACAACAACAACAACAAACACTGACAAATATCCTCAAATTAAAATATGTTTCATAAATGTATCCTTTCCATGTGAGTATTAAAAACGATGTAGTAGGTAGCTGTTGAGGATTTTTCGCCAGGTTATTGGCATTTCTTCCATCGTCTTGGTATGTACTCATTTATGAAATCCACTTTAAATTGTTTTCTTAAGGTTTTTAACACTTGAAAGCCAGAGTAAAATGTAAAACTAATCATAGGGCTTTTCAAAATCCTATTACTCGTAATGTGATTGATTCTAATGATGATTTAAAAACAATTTTTTCGAAAGGTTATGTATGACAGACTGAGTGAAATGTAATCAAAAAGCTTTGGCTCATCTTGCCCGTATTGCGAATGATTGTACAGAATAATGGTCGGAATTTTCCAACCTCCTTAAACGTAAATTATGGTTATCTCAATCAGTAGCGTATATTGCGTGAGTCCAGCCATGGAGATGGAGGGGGGCGCTGGCATCATGGGAGGGTGGGGGAGGGGGGGGGCACCAGTCTTAGAAGATGGATGAAAAACGAATTAATAAGGCCATCGATTAGGGGGAGGGTGTGGGGTTAAGGGGTACCATTAATTTCTTGTCTCATACTTTTCCCTCTCTCATTTTCCTTAATTCCTTTCTTTCTTTCTCTTTCTTCTATTTTTTGTGGGGGTGGGGGAGGGGGACAAATGCCCCGCGAGTCCCTTGTAGCTACGCCACTGATCTCAATCATGGGTGTTATCACCCGAATCATGCACCAGAATGGAAGAACCCAGTAAATATCTGATATTTTGTTGAGATATAGGGTGATGGAGTATGTGAATATATAGCCGCATATGGAAATATCTCGCTCGGTTTTAATGCACGGATCCATATAGTGATGGATTATGTATAATTTCTGTGTCACGAATGCACATTTGATACGAATAATGCAAAAATTCATCTCCATTTTTACCCCCTTTTTATCACTCTCTCTGTCTTTCTCATCATTCCCCCCTCTCTCTCTTTCTTTACCCTCTGTTTGTCTGTCTGTCTCTCTTTCTCTTTCTTTGTCTCAAAGAGATACTAGGAGGGAGAATGAGATAGATAGAGGAGAATAAGATACAAAAAGAGAAATACACGTAAATAGACAAGTAAAACAACTAAGACAAAATGAGACAAATGGTTTGTCTTTTTCGAGAGAGCAGTATAAAATGAACGATTTTTTTTTCATTTTCCAGATGTTATGTGAACACTAGACTGTACTGTCTAGCCTATCGTTCTTTAAACATGGGAAATAATATTTTGTCAGATTTTTATTAGATATATTCATCTGGAGAATGCAAAAATAATACATGTCTATTCCTCTTTAAAAAAACAACAACAACTCAAAAATAACATAAAGGAAATGATATATAATAATAAACATAAATCATACTTATATCCCGAGGCGTACTCAAAACGGTATACCCTTTCCACATCCGAAGTGATAATATGCATGTAGTGCAAAGAGTTTTAACTTTAACAGATATAAATTATTTTGGTGAATTTTTAAGAACGATAAGACGTTCAGTGTGTTGTAAAGAGGTAAGATGAGCAGCCTAAAGTAACACGTAACTATTTCCCCCTTCAAAGTATCCAAAAAGGTCCCTTTCCTTATCCTTTTGCCAAATGAAGGTTGATGAAGTCATACACATATCCATTGCCTTAGCATGATATTGTGTTCACTGCTCTGGTGAATGTAGACTATATTAATTTTCAGTTATTTTGATTCACTTGCTCTGAGCAATTTTGACAGACGACATTTAAAACGCAGAAACAATGAATCAATTAGCACGGTATAATTAACCCCTTTTCGCGAAAGTCCCGAGGTGTTTTTATTACTCAGAGTATATCTTCATGACTTGTAATTTTCACAGTCATGTTGTTTGTTTGTTTTTTTAAAATGAAAAAAATTGTATTGTATTTTACTTATAACACCATCGAAAAGACTTTCAAGTATCAACCAAAGGCAATTTCAGTAGCGTTGTGCCACCCTTTGAAATGTGGGAAACATTTCAATGACATACATAACCTGAGCATGATTTCTATAGAGAATATAACAGGGTATTGAAATTGCCCCTAAGTTGATTTCTTGAAAGCCTTCACAATATTTTTTTTTTTTTTACAACAGATTTTGAAGAAAAAAAATCCAGTCCACATCAAGTTTCGGCATTTGTGTGGGGACTTGGGGAATATGGATGGTAACAATTTCATGGAATTTCTTCGAAATCATTTCTCTCGTTATACTCGTAATCACATCAACGATTTTTGTTTCCAATATATAGCGGTAAAAATAATATCCGTATTGAAATCAACGCAATTTCCTCCTTTTTAAATATTTATGGTTATCATTTATTTCAAAACTTTCAGGGATGGTTTTTCGTACATATTCATTACCAATTTACATTTCACAATATTACTATGTCAATTTTGAATATAGCTTTTGCCTCTTTGAAGTTGAAATGTATTACTATGATTTGTTTTTCGAAATTTCAGTTGTTATCATTGAAATAACTATGATTAGGCAATATTTCTATTAGATTCTTGCATATTTTTACGTTGTAGGTTATCATAATACACATATTACATAAAGGGTGCATTTTGAATGACTGAACTACAAAAGCACAATTCAACGACCTTGACTTGGGGCAATTTGTATCCATAATTGCGTCGTGCTAGATATTGGGTGTTGGATTTCGTCGCCAGGCGGGATATGAACTCTTTGGGGAATTTCCTCTCTCGTTTGTCGCAGTTTTCACGTAGCAGGAAGATGTCTGAACCCCTTACGGCCAACATCAAGTGCAAATTACACACTAATAACCAACGGGGAACTCAGATTTATGAAATGAATGTGTTCAAGATTATATTGTCAAACGTTCACACGGGTACAAGCTCTTACGAATACGTAATTTGATAGAACCAGAATAAGCAAGCATGATGGTGGATGAAATTTCTCAAGAACTGCAAAAGAACGAAAAATCGTAAGAATTGAAATTTAAAGAACGCTGAGTCACCCAAGATATGGTAACGAATAGAGAGGTTTGGGTACATTTTCTAGGTATTTAAAATGTGACAGTAATGAGAAATTCGCACTCTTTTTTCATAACAGCTAGACCTCATTATAGGACACATTAATGTAACAAAAACCCAAATGGAATATTGATTTCTCTTGGTTTACCGCATCACGGAGACTCTCATCACGACACAAAATATGATAACATCTTCGGTTAGAAATATCATATCCATGTTTTATTCATGATGGCATTACATTGTGGGTTTAAGGAGAAAAGGGGGAAACTTAAGAGATAGAGAGAGAGAATTGAGAAAGAGAAAACAGACTACTTTATAATGATTAAGATAGCAATATTTATTTCATCTTCAGACCTCAACTGACATACATTTTTTTTCTGATCTAAAACTTGTAAGAGCCTGGCCACAAAGTGGTATTCATAAGCGGTACGATTATAGCGGACACTGTACGTTTTTGTTTTGTTGTTCTTATTTTGCGTGCGGGGACACACGTAAAAACACAAGCTTGACTACGCTGAATGCGGAAGCAATACGTCTTTAACACGATCGCAAAGACTTGCGAAAACTCAACCTAAAGAAAATTAAATAGCCTAGCGTGTTACCTATTTAAATGTGAGAACATGACAGTGACTTCTCACTTAATCTGAACATGGTTTCTGTAGGCAATAGTGAAAATCTTGAGGTGATTTTAAAAAAAAAGAGTCTTTGCGATCGTGCTATACCTAAAAACGCGAGCTGTGCTACGCTGGATGCGGACACGTTGCGTCATTTAAAAATCAAATTCAATGAAAAAAATGGGTCAGACAAAACTGGGTCTTGAACGGTTCTGGTGTTATAGGCTCTATTAAACAGTTTATTCAATATTCCCATGTGTTTGTTGTTTGTCTGTTTGTTCGTTTGTTTGTTCGTGTTTTTTGCCTTATTTTATCGATTCAGAGAGTGTCCTCTCGTAATTACATCTATCATGTCTTTAAAGCGTTGTACACATGATACAATCCTTCTTTTAAAAAGGACTAAACGTTACTAGATCTCACTGTATGCATCAAGCAGCGAGTTTTTTTTATATGAAAAAGCAGTTCATATAGTTATGCTTAATATTCAATCAGTTACTCACACTCTTGTTTGTTATAACACCCATACACGCTGCACTATTCAAACCCGATAGAGAACAGTAATTCCCCTCTCCTTTTCTCATTTCTTATTTACTCCTTACGAGAGCGTCTGTCTCGCATCCCAGGCTAATTAATCGAATTTCATAAGATTTGAGAGTAAAAACAGATTTTCAATTGCATTAATCACAGCAACGACGACAAACGGGTATTTCGTCAGCAGCCAAGAAATTCAATTATTGTTAAGTGCCTTCAACAACATTCTGAACATGACGAAAAGTGAATTAATTATCCTCTGGAATAGAAGTTCAAGGTGATTTTGCGCCAAAGCTTGCAACCGCTTGTTGTTATGAAGATGAGCTCCAGAGAACATGAGCGATGGATTAGTACGGATTAGCATCAAAGGGAACAGATGCATTTCAGTCGATGATGGTTCATTCAGATAAAAGGAAATGAAAGTGCACGATGATACGCATTTCCATATTAAAAGCTTTTACGCCGACAATGAACGAAATCACGACATCGTTCATAAGAAATAGTGCGCGTATTTCATTCAGAGGTTTTCAATATTACTGAATTACATTGTTGCCTGTACTGAAATCTACATAAATATGAGTCATAAGTCCTAAAATTTGGGGATTCATACTGGGTGCTCATGACCTCAATTGAAGGCGCTTATCAAGAATTTAAAGATAGATTAATGATAGTGTTTGATAAAGAATAATTTCATCGCCTAACCTGTATATCAAAGTAATTTTTCAGTGCATGAAACGAAACTGTGCCACGGCTGTCTTGTTCATTTTGTAACGAATTCACGTACGGCTTTGTTCAATTATTCATCAAGATCATTCATCAACCATTTTCTGAATTGTGCCCTGTTAAAAAACCCCACAA
>CM046849.1:28170320-28355320 GCA_025618425.1 Heliocidaris tuberculata
TCGAATCCGGACAACTATAGTCCCCTGGAAAATGATTCCCTGGACAAATGACCTGCATTCCATTAGTGAAATTATCCTTGGACAACCATCCCTCCCTCAGATTATTGCCCTAGGAGTTTTATTTCCCCAAGAAGTAGTTGTCATATGTCATAAGGGAGTAATATTAACTAGTTGTCTAGGGGAGGTTTTTCCTAGAATCAAGCTTTTCTATTAAGTGTAAAAGCAATGTTAAACCTATGCTTTGATTGTATTTTTTGTGTGTGGATAAATTAAGGACATGTAACATCAGGCCACGTGATTTTATCTTCTTTCTTTCCAATGATTTTTTTTTTGTATTTTAAATTTCTATTCTACAGTCACTTTTTATATATGTATATCTGAGATAGTCGAATATTTGACAATTTTTTTTATTTACTCAACACTATCTCTACTCAAAATTGATATAATTATATACCGGGTTTTGGTAGATGCCAATGTCTCAATTTAATTTGTTTTCAGCAAAACTTCTCAATTCTATATAATAATATATTTTGGAGAGAACCATTTTTCATTATCAATTATATTTTTGCAGAGATTATGAGTTATTGAATTAATAACCCAATTGCTATTATCGGACATTCGCATGATACACTAGAGTCGTTGACATTGCCAATATGTAATTTTACATCTTTTTTATGTAAATATATCGTGTTGTATTATGATTCAGTTTTTAAATGAAATGTTGATTTTACTATCTATGTATTCATTTTGTAAAACAAACAGTATTAGTTTTCGGGCTGCATGTTTTGTTATTTCTAATAAACCATTTCAAATCAATTCAATGCAGTTATAATGGAAAACCTATTTTCGTTATTTCAGATCCAAATCGCTCCCCTCTTATACCTTACGTTTTCGGTGATCACAATGTTATTCACAGAGGTCGAAGGACCCCCCCCCCCCCCCCCTCCGCCGGGCGTCTACAGTGTGTTTCTTCATGGCGATTTTAATTTCTTTTGTGGCAATTTATGTATATTCATGCATACGAAGTAGATCGATAACATGATTCCATTCTTTATGTTGGTATACCTGGTGGATTGACTTTCTGAATATTGACAATGCCATGCCGTATCAGCTTACTGCGGTTCAGAAATGTTTGGTGTGTTCTGAAATTAAGAGAGAAAAAGATACAGAGAGAAAAGGGGAAGAGAATGAGACAAGGAGAGAGAGAGAGAGAGAGAGAGTATGTCAAAATAAAATCACTAACAGTGAAGGAAATAGAGATAAAAGGGCGGTCAGCAATAAGGAATTTGATACACATCGCGGTAGATGGACAAGAAATACTAATAAACAGAGAGAAAGAGAGAGAGAGAGAGAGAAGCGAGTGTCGAACTTAACTGTGTGCAGTGTGTTCATATCTTGTCTAGATAACGTCTGAATAAAATCTCGTTCTTATTTTCCTCCAATATTCATATTAACAAATAATATTTTCACACCTTTACTAGAACTAAATTCCCTCTTCAAACTTCTAATGAAGACGATTTCAACCGATTACGTTCGTCACAAGAAGGAAAAAAAACAAGGGCGTTAGCATTACTCTTTCTTTTTTTACTCGACGCATTCCATCATGTGTTGCTATGGCAACAGACCTTTTCTTGTATTAGACTTTCGTGCGTCTGGAGGGTTTAATCATCATGGATATCATACCACCTGCAGACTGCCTTTGATTGGTTTGTGCTTATTTTTAGGAAAAAACGAAAGTGCATTACGAAAGTTAAAGCTCATAGACAGTCTCGGTAGCAAAAATCATACTGGCAAGAAACTTATCTAACATAGTCACATACTCCTCTCCTTTTATCATGAGACACATGTACGAGATTATTTAACATTCCGTTCACGATTTCGAACAAATTTTAGTGTAAATATCTGTAAGAAACGCTTGGTAACGGCTTTTCACTGCCTCACGCTAAGACCATATCCACCCGAAGGTTCCCCGCACAATAAACCCAGCGCTTCGCACTATGTGTACCGTATTCTATACACACAGCAATCCTCATGTGAGTAGTGTGTGTGGCCGTTGTTTGAATTTACATCCCCTCTTTTTTGGGCCAGGGATTTTTATTACTTTTCACCTCTCATTCAGTAAATATTTCACTTGAGGAGGAAAAAACTTCACAGCATCTTAGTTATGTTAGTACCCTGCTTTTTATTAAGTAAAATCAAAGAAATCTCACGAAAAGTTTTGAGGGCCTCCCAAAACTCTCTGTTACCTTTAATATAACAAGAAACAGTGAGTGAGTGATAAAGAAAGGTAACAAAGCTCTATTCCATTAATGTGGCCTGTGGGCACAATTTATAACATCTCATATACCTCTCCCAGGCAATTAGTGATAACTATCTTTTAATATGGGCGGAGCCACAGAAACTGACCGCGCTCCACTTGACAAAATAAAGTTACATTGTCGCTGTATGTATATGTTACGCCCATGTAGGGACTGATATTGTAGTCTCTTGTACATTTCAAAATCACACATGACATCATCATGATCATGTTGCCAATTTGTGTTTTTCATGCATAGTGATTTGTACTCCTTAAATATATCAGTTTAGTTATTATGACTCCTTGATTTTTTATTTTTTCAGATTCAGATTCAAAACACATTTATTTCCTTCTCATAATCAAATAAATATTTTTCAAAAAGAAATGAAAATTACATTGACAAGAATGGTGGAAGGAGGCAAAGGTCCCAGGGAGCGCATGGCTTATGTTGGGAGTTAAGTTAATTAACCCCCAGAATGACGCTAGAATTCTGAAAACAAATACATTTAGTATCAATTAAAATGTATAACTTTACAGCATGCATTACCACTACTAAAATAGTAATACCATCTACAACATCGCATACATCTTACATGCAATTAGTGAAAACTATATCATGTCGTAGGCAGATCCAGAAAAATTGACCTCGCCCTTGAAACATAAAGTTACATTGTAGCTGTATATAATTATGTTATGCTCTCCAGGGATCGACATTACATTATCGCGTACATCAACTCACACGTGACATCGTGTTGCCAACTTAATGTTTTCCAAAAACGATAGTGATTTTTAATCCCTAAATGTATCATTTGAGCTATCGTGACTCCTTCAAGTTCTTTAACTCTCAGAATGACGGTAGAGTTCTGAAAATAAACATATTCGATGTCATTAATACTGCTACTAATCAATAAAAATATATAACTTTACAGCATACATTACCAATATTAAAATAGCTTTACCTTTAAAGATAACCATCTCTATCTATGTGAAGTATACGCAATATGCTTTGTTGTTTCATTGGTGTTAAAACTACCGACCTCCATTTTCAATTAACACGGTGTAACGAAGTCAGGTATGACAGCTGAGTAATTAGTGTCTATTACCGAACACTGCCTGAGTTTAAATGACCTTGTTGACGTGAATCATTATTTTAAATAATAGGCGATTGTTAGCTCGATCAATTTTGAGCTATAAATATCCCAGTCTATATTCTGAATGAACTTAAAGCGACTCGTACTTTTAAATATATAATTGAGTTCTGGTCATGTGATAACATTGTAAAAGAAAGTGTCCAGCAGCAATTGCAAAGGTTGATTATGTATTACATATCACGTGGAGCATATCCTGTAGGCCATTGGAATATTAAAAGTGACGTAAAAGCCTTTGAATTTTTAGCCATTTCTTGTCACATTCCGCATAATGAGGACAATTGAAGAGGAATCATTTTCAGGGGACATTCTTATCATGATATTCTTTCAAAATGACATGAAAAGAACGAGGACGTTCACTATTCCATTTACCTTTAGAAGAAACTTAACATTCTTGTTAATAAAAACGACAATATTAAAAAAAAGCGTAATGTACACTTATTTATTAATTTATTTATTAAAACGTATTTAAACAGGATAAAAGCAATCACCACAGAGACGGTTTCACATTGTAGTCCTGTGGCAAATGGAGAAATATACAATGAACATACTGAGGATTAACAAAAAAAAAATGATGAATGCTTATAATAAGTACAAAACAATTACTGGATAAACAAAAAATGTAAGTTAGATAATTACATTCCAATGGAAGCCGTGTATTCAATTAATTATCCTCGCCTGGTAAATAAGAGACTGAAGCAATCTGAAATAATTATGCTCTTCACTGTGGCCTTTATTAACAGAAGAGTATGCAACCTCTTCTTTACAACATGATATTTGATACTTGAATATACATTATGCACATGCACATACAAAGTTAATTTATGTATAGTAAATCGTTTGTCTCTTTAAAAATGTACTATCCACATCAAGTTCTGAGAATATTGCGTTTAAAAATGTGAATTTCCTTTCCTCCTTATTTTTACAAGCAACCCTCTAGCATTTCGTAAAAGGTGTTAATTTTAAGTCTTTTGAGCACTCACTACTAGCAAAATATGATATGGGAAATAGAAACGGCTTATACGCATGGATGATGGATCATTTTTTAACCACATCATCATCATTGACCTCATTAGCCATTTCAGGGTATGTCTGCACTGAAAAGTAGGCTGCATCACCGGAGGCCTCAGAACCATACAACATAACCATAGTTAAATATAAACTCCTTAAACATAAACATATGCAGTTTATATTTTAAAAAAAAGGAGGGGGGGGGTACTCGTTTTTTTTTCCGAAGGTTCATAATTTCGAAGGTTCGCAATTCTGAAAAACAAATTTCCCATAGCAGGGATTTTATAATTCTGAAAATTTGATGCATTACTCCGAAGGCTCTTAATTCCGAAGGCTTGTAATTCCAAAGGTTCGTAATTCCGAAAATGTAATAGAGCCCTAGTTACTTTTCGGAATCACGAACCTTCCGAAATATGTACCCTTTTTTTATTTTCGTTACTTTTCATTGGAAATGAGAAATAGAAGAAAAACTAATTGGAAGAGAAGATGGAAAATTGGAATATGTTGAATATCTTAAAACTGTTGGCCAGGCTCTATAATGCTGGGGGAAAGCGAAATTCTGTTATCAATTATTAGAGAAAACATTTTTTGTTCGAATCCTCCAGCTTTAGCTCCTGGTCCGTTCAATCTTCGTGAAATTAATCATGTTATTGAAACACACAAAGGGGATGCGATCTCCACGCTTTGATGGCGCTTGACTTCAATTACCCGTCATGCATGTCATGTAAAGCACTCTAATTACCGGTACATGTTTATTTCACCAATGTCTCAAATAGTTGGGCATAACTGCTCCAAGCCAAATGATCCGTTTCCTCCGGCACCCCCTACAAAAATCGATAAAGATGGTCCATGCGAAAGAAAGAGAGAGAGAAAGAGAGAGAGAGAGAGAGAGAGAGAGAGAGAGAGAGAGAGAGAGAGAGAGATCGTGGGGGGGGGGGGTTGTGACGTCGGCATCTGTCCAAAAGGTGTTGAGATTAAAGATGGCCTCAAACGTTGCGACTGAAATGAAACGCCGCACGTCGACACGTGATCAGAAATTGCAGAGGTGGCACCAAGAATGCGGCCGTGTCGGTAGTGATCAGTGTGGCATGGCGTTGAGTTCCGAAATATAAATGGCGGGAGTCAGAATGCAATTTAAGTGCCTTGATCTTGATGACCGTGACAGCCAGTGGTGTCGCCATAAGGATGGCGCTGTGGATGTGACATCCCTTCCCCCTTCAGTATCTCTGTCCCTTAGTTGTCGCTGCCTGCTGGCTGTCGAAAAATTTATGTTTTTTGAGTAGTGTCAGCAAGTGGGGAAACAACGATCATTCTGAAATGTTTATTAATTGTTGTGAAACATTAAGGCTACATTATCGGCATATTTAGTTTGATAACCCCCACCCTTCTTTTCAAAATCGTCTGGTGATGCCCTTGGTGACCAGGGAACCTGCTTGTCATACTTGGGGGCTTGATGAGGGTTGTTTATTTATAGCATCGGAAGGTGACAAGTTGGATACAGGACAACGCTACAAGTTCGCAAGTGTTGTCGACCACGACCCACAAAACAGTGAACAAGAATATTTTGATGTAGTCAAATTAAAAGAAATGCTTCCAAAACGACGAAGCAGCATGAAAGTAACGTTAATGTTTGTGAAAATCTACCCCTCTCTCTCTCTCTCTCTCTCTCTCTCTCCATGAGATTTGGAATAACAGGAACGTCTTTTCAGTACGGCTACAACTGTTTACGTAGACACACAGGCAGATTTAGGGGAGAGAGAGAGAGAGAGAGAGAGAGAGAGAGAGGGGGGGGGTGGAGGGGGGCACAGCCGGCCCTTGCCCCCTTTTGAAACCCAAGTGGTCTTCCTTAAGTGCACAACCGAAATGTGATTCTTGTCATGTAAGGATTGACCTTTAACGTCACCACTTGAGAGGTGTGACTTCAATCATGGAAATGGGATTCGAACCAGGGTCGTCCTTCAGGCAGACCTGAGAGCCAACCACTGGACCTGCTTATAGTACTTATAGTACCCAAATAACCAGTAACCGATTTAGTACACCCGGGTAAATAAAAAGGACGTCAAGCGTATAGATTAATGTCTCATCTGAGAATCGCATTTGATCCATGGTCCTAGACACTCGGACCATGCACGACACCTCATTTTGATGGGGTAAACATGATCAAGGAGGTATTTCGGTATGCGCTCAAAGTACGGATAAATATAAACCGATAATCGTCTTCTACTTCGAAACCGTGATTTAATTATGTCAAGTATGCTCCTGATATTTATGTCACATGGATACCATGATTGTAATGAGGCACTTTTGTCATGGCTTAATTTGGTTCAGTCATCAACCTGAAGAGATATTGAAATCGGAATAACAAAACATAAAGAGTACTGCAATTATTCAATCATTAGCTAGTGTTGATGTTGTTGTTTACAATATTATTATTATTATTATTATTATTTTTTTTTTTTTTTTTTAAATTATTATTATTATTATTTTTATTATTATTATTATTATTATTTTTTTTTTAAATTATTATTATTATTATTTTATTATTTATTATTATTATTATTATTATTATTATTATTATTATTATTATTATTATTATTATTATTATTATTATTATTATTATTATTATTATTATTATTATTATTATTATTATTATTATTATTATTATTATTATTATTATTATTATTATTATAATTGACTAATATTAATATTATCAAGTCTTCTATTGCTAATTCTGCTACTTCTTTCACTGCTATACTTTATTCGACAAAAGTGGCTTTAGATGTACAGGAACCTTGATTGACATCTCAATGCAGTGTTGTCAGCCTATCGATGCCTGGACATAGATGGAAATGACATGACAAGGCCTCGGGCAGGGCTAGAGCATAATGAATTAGATACCACACTAACAAAGTGGCGCATCTATGAAGATACAGCCCTATCTCTCCTCACATATCCCCCGGGTGTTGGGCGAGCGATGGCCGCTGACACTCGTTGGTGACATGCTCGGTCATATGGGCATATCTTCATAATATGAGCTCTATTAATAGAGACAAGACTATTGATTTGATATGTGTGATCAGTGGTGTAGCGCCGAGGGGGAGGAGGTTCATGGGGGGCAGAGGAAGAAGGGAAGAAAAAAGTGCGCTCGCGTTTGTGTTAAAGAAAGAGCAACTCAGAGTGAGAGAGAAAAGGAAGAGGGGGACAGGATAAACCATCTCTACCCGTAACCATTAGGAATATAATCTTCCCTTGATGATTTTAAGAAAGCCTTAAAGACCTACCTTTTCATGCAGTAGTGTTACGTTTCTTCTTAGATTCGTTAATGTAAGCTTCTTCTATACATGTATGTAAAGCGCATAGAGAATTAAGTATCATTATGCACTGAATGAATTGAAAGTTAATTATTATTATCATCATCATCATCGTCATCATCATCGTCATCATCATCATCATCATCATGATCATCATCATCATTAACAAATCGCTCTCCAGAAAGACACTATAGTAGGAACTAAGAAAACACTCCACACCATAAACACGCTAGACTACATATTTAGACCAGCGCCCCCGCCCCTCCCCCGCATAACTAAACATACGCTACGCCACTGTCAGTGAGTGATCAAGAGGTCTGTAGAGATTTAGACCCGGAAAGGGTAGAGGATGGTTTCCCATCATCGTTGTAGAAGGGCGATGACACAGATTGACAGGTGATAATGGTATGAACGGATGCTCCATAATGACTGGATGCAAAGACGGCTAAACCAGCAAAAACAGCACATACCCTGCACAAGAGGGGGCTATGTATTTCTTACCGTCTGTTTTTAATATCATTTTACTATTTTTAACACAACCCATTCTTGACTGACATTGTGAAAAGCATTTATTTTGAATGCATCATACACAAAATAATCTCGTTTGCGATGTTTGTCTTTTCACGACTCCCTAAGTTCCATTCATTTCTATCATTGTCATCTACTGTTTCATTCTCATTCTCCCTCCTAAATGTCACTTTACTAGGCGTTTAATTCACCGTGCGAGCAAAGCGAAGGAGCAAAACATTTGTAGTCATCAATTGTGTAAAATATATCCACTTATAACATAAGAAAGGAACTAAATAACGATTTTTGTTTCCTTCTTATCATTTACTTGACATTTTATCGATCCTCTATATATCGTGTTGCAAACCAGGGCATCGTTTCATCAAACCGTCATCATGGTCATAAGTACAAGTTCATTTTGATACACGCGTTTCAATGGGATGCCGGCGAACTTGTACTTATGACGGTTTGGTGAAACGCTGCCCAGGGTTTTATACCTTATGCATGCATCAATCCCTCTCTTCATCTCCTTATGCCTCTCTCATCTTTCGTCTCTCATTATCTCCATAATCCTTTCACTTTTCCAATTTCTTTAGCACATCCACCCCATCTACACCTCTCTTTATCCATTGATCGCATCTCCACCCCCTTCATCCAAAGAGGTACTTGAAAAGCTGAGCCTCTGCTCATTTATTTTGTCAACAAACCCCAATGTATCCCATCACCATCAGTTCTCACTTTGGGTATACGGGCACAATTTCGCTGAGGGGCTGTCAACTCTTGGCTAAAAAAACCCATTCCATTTTAATACACCAAATTACTGACGTATTAACAAAAATAAATACAAGTTGACTTTGCCATATTTTCATCTCCTCATCGTTAATGATTTACCATGACAAAATTGTGAAATTATTGTTGTTGTCTGTATGTTATCCTAATATTTTCTTCATTTTAGGTGGCGTGCGATGGTTTCATGTCCCAAATATTTTTCGTTTTCATATGTTCGTGCTGACAGCCATATTTTCATCTCCTCATCGTTAATGATTTACCATGACAAAATTGTGAAATTATTGTTGTCAGTGGCGGATCCAGGGGGGGGGGGGGGACAATCCCGGCCCGTGCCCCCCCTTTTGAGGGAAAACAATGCAATGTGCCCCCCCCCCTATTTGTGATTGTGCCCCCCCCCCTTTTCGACCAGAAAAACTTTTTTTTTTTTTTTTTTTTTGCTTGTCAGAGAATTATTGAGGGGAACTGGACCCCATAACCCCCCCCCCCCCCCCCCCACTGAGCGACTTTTGGAGGGCTGGCGAGAGACCAAAAAAATATGGGTCTCCCTCCAAGCAGTTTCCCAAAGTTGACAATCCTGCATTTGTGTGCCCCCCCCTTATACGAAATTCTGGATCCGCCCCTGATTGTTGTTGTCTGTATGTTATCCTAATATTTTCTTCATTTTAGGTGGCGTGCGATGGTTTCATGTCCCAAATATTTTTCGTTTTCATATGTTCGTGCTGACAGCCAGTGGTTTTTACAACATGTCATAATGTACAGTATATTCGTCAATGTAACGTATTAGGCATAATATGAGAAAATAGTTACGAAATCATCTCGAACATATAGTTCTTTTGGCCCGAATATAACGAGGTTCAAAATCCACGCGATGAAGGGGGCGGGGGCGGAAGATGTTGCGGCCCCCATCCCCTCCTCGCAAGCCTAGCATGGGCTGTCACAACTTAGCTTACCTACTATCTCAACGCAAACGCGTATGCGACACTCTAGACGATTAGCACATTTGCGCCGAGATCATAGCATTGATAGAAGTATCCAATTTAGCCGTCTTGAAAGCAACGCTGATGGGAAAGACGATAAAACGAATTGGCGGAACTGGAGAAGGAAACGTTTAGTGACAAGGCCATGGGGGCTCTTTCCAAATGCTAAGTTTATGGCCGAGGAAAGTGTTCCACTCCTGAAAAGGGGTATCCATTCCATTTAGAAGATTAAAAAAAAAAAAAAAGAGACATAAGTTTTTAAATTCCTTTTATTGTTGTTTGCAATATTTCCCTTTTCCAAAATGTCCTTTTGATTTGACGTGCTCTAATTTAAAATGATTTTCATACGTCGGAAACAACGGGGGTTACTGGACAAATACCTGCTCACCCCCCCCCCCCCCCAAACGAATGGCAAAACAGGCACTGCTGAGAGGTTTGTCATAGAAAAACGCCGTAATAATGTATCGAGATGCACCACTGATTTGCAAAACAGTTTTTAATAATGTCAAAAAAGGATAACGGAAAAGAAAAAAAAAATATATGAAAAGTCAAGGAAAAATAAGGTTTCCTGGATATTCCATATATACTGATATATCTATTCCAAGGGTTCCGTTGTAATGAAAATCCCAATAATGTCGATTTTACGCGTATCAGTATCACCACATCCTTGAAACATAATAGTTCCTCGAACTTTTGTCAATCAAACTTGAGCAACTTAGGATTGATTTGGTAGAGGGTGTTACCATTATCGTGGGAGTACACCCCGTTGTTCCTTACCCCTCGTAGAAAACAAATTGCTGATGACGGGCACGTTTTACACTTGATACACTATCAAATGGTGTTACTTTTACCAAATTGCCACAATTCCGATGAAACGTTACTCACCTGAGGTATACTTTATACTTCTTTTGCTTAGTGATGATTGCCAGCCAGAAAAAATGTCAAGGCTTTCGTGTTTCATTATCTTGTCCTGACGCATCTTTCCTTTCGGATAGATTCCCTCATGTTTTGAAAAGCTGTCCCCAAAACGAAAGAAAAGGTCGCGAAATGGTGATTGTAACTAGTAGCGATATTGATTGACTTCTTTCATTTCAGATTGATACGAAACTTGAATAACATGTTTAGGTATCACTGCCTCTTGGGATTTTGTTGGATACAGCCGGGCAGAAGTGTTCTTTGATTACAACAGACACCCAAGCACTGTTCCTAAAGAAGTTAATTAGGCTTTGTATTACATATTACTGGGTCATGTCTAATGAAAACTTGAAAAAAGTGTTCGTCTAATCCTCTCTCGTCTACACCTACTTCATGTTTGATCCAATCGGTTTATCATTCCCAAACACCCAATTCATATACCAGTCATTAGTAAGCAATATCACTTGTTATGTTCCCTTGTATACTAATAGTCTAGATATCATGAAGTCCAGTGACCAATTGCGCAACTGATATTTTGTTACTGCACAATAGTGTCTGCTGTCCGGGTCTTGCTAAACAAATGTGTCCTCACCCTTTTTTTTTTTTTTTTTTGCACAGACCAAACATGCCAAATGAAGGATGTAATGAAAAGTTTCATAGACCAATCGAGAATTAATGCAAACTGACAGTAGCCCAAATCGAGTAATGAATAAACTGCCAATTAAATGGACAAGGTAAAAAAATAACTTGACGAAATAATATAAAGACAGTAAAGACCTGGGCCCTCTTGCATAAAAAGTTGCGATTAAACGCAACTCGATTTTCAACCAATGATGGCGTATTTGGGATTTGCGTTTATTTTTTTGAGTTACGTTTAATCGCAACTTTTTATGCAAGAGGGCCCAGATTGATAGTAGACTAACGGGATGGCGAAGACATATAATCAAACTAATGGGATTTAGGAGAATAGGTTGTATACCAAAATCATGTCATGGCCTCCTTTGCCACCTCTTATTTTTTTGCTGGTCACGTGATATCAGAATTTCGTCTTGAGTTTTTTCAAACTATTTCCACTAACATTTGGAACATGAGTGCAGTTATTTTCAGTACAATCCTGTTTTATGTGACAGTGCTATATAATGACGTTCTTCTCCTGAGTTTTTTCCCCATAACATTTGGAACATGGGTGCATTATTTTCAGTACAATCCTGTGTTATGTGACAGTGCTATATAATCTAATGACGTTCTTCCACTAACGAATACAAAAAACGAGAAAACCGAGTAAGAGAAATTTCGAGAACATTGTAGAGGGTGTTCACCCGTGTAACAGGATATGAAACATTCTGTTACATGAAGATCATGTTCTGAATTAGGAGCGCCGACTCATTTTCGGGGTAGCGGGAAGGGCATTGATCGGTAGCATCATGAAGCTTCATGGTAGCATGCACTTCGAAGGACAGGTAATTAGGAGAGGGGGAACTGCTTCAGTTTCCGCCCCTCTAGGCTCCTGTTCTGAACACGAGTAGGGTTCGGTCCTCGCAAGCCTAGTCACTCCTTTTCCTCGTGCCCCGCCCCAACCTCAGACAAGACACATTGAACCCCTGCCTGCACAACAATTCTTACATCAGACAAAATAGGTGTAAGGGCGACGCTTGGTTTCTCAGGGAGGGGGCACATATCAAATTAACTACAGGAATGCACTCTCCAACATGACTTGCCGGTTGCACAGAGAGATGCGTAACATGCAACGGTAAATGAAGAGGGGAGCTTGTCAGTCTTACATTGACAGCTGTGACTACGTACGACATGATACCTCTTATTTTTATTTATTTATTTATTCATCTATTTATTTATTTATTTATTTATTTATTTATTTATTTACGAATGTTTATACAGAGTGGCCTGAATCAGAGTGGTCGACCAGCACATCGTTGCTTTGCAACGGAATCCCATATCTCTAAAAACACTTTTGTATGATTTAAATCAAGGTTAAAGTCACTTTTCAATAGCGTTTTAGACCCATTTTTTTTACTAAGACACATCTGCTGATTAATAGGAAAGCTCATAGCGCACGCCTGTACCGGAAGTAGGCGTCACAACAAAAGTAAAATAGTGCCGCCATCGGCGAATGTCTTACAGCTATTGCCGATCTCTCGAATTCACCGTATACACGTCTCTTTGGAGCCAGAAGGGCGTTAACTCACAGCAATGAAAATTAACGCCCTTCTGGCTCCAAACAGATTATTAGGCTTTTGACTATGAGTGAACTCGAGGGCGTTGAACCGCACCGTCATACTCTTTCTTTTTGCATCTCTTTATCTCCCCGTCCGTCCCTCTCCATAACTCTTTCACCATTTCTACTCCATCCGCCCTCCCCCCTCCCACCCTCCTTCTAATTTCTAGAAACGTTATCCACAATCAATGAAACTCTATCGTGTAGCAGGGAATCTTAACTCTAAAAGAGTACACCGAAGCTCGCATCGATTAGAAGCCAATTTACCCCCAAACGGTCATCGGACAATAACACAGGAGAAATCCATTTTGCATCCGAAGTCATTGACTTGCTCGTCCTATTCGTCCTACACTACCCGTCCACGCCATTTGGATGTAAAGTAGTACGTCTGTTTCTTGTGGGGACTATGGCGTTAGATGGCGGCGACATATCGGGTTGCATGTTGAGCCGCGGGATGCGAAATGAAAAATCGCATTTTCATTCTTGACTCCTGGCTTTCCGAGAATATGCAGCCATTTTTATGCAGTTGTGGCTATTGATTTTTCATATTTTTACATTTCCCGTTCTGAAGAAAAGCACATCCCCGTGTTGAAATCACGTTTCATCTTCCAATATGCAAAGCGTGCTTCCACACAGCATTCTCCTCGTGTCCGAGTCAATATATTATTTTAGTTGCTCAGTGTACATATTTCGAAGTCGAGAACTGAGGATCCATGAATTGATTAATTGGTTGGGAATAGTAAGTTGGAAAATCAGAGCAGAAATATTATGCGATACAATACAAGTGCTCCAGTTTTTTTCCTCTGTCGTATGATCTACAGCTGACAGTCAGGCCGAAGCTACAGTCGATGCTTTAACATGTTCATGGATTGTCTTGAGACCTCCGAGGAATTGTCTGGGCAGTAGGACATGGTACACAGTACACACTGTCGCATACAGTGATCTTTATAGTCAGTATCCATGAGCCGTATCTGACACATCACTATGTTTAACTTCCATCAATGTCATCATCGACATATAATGTTCCGAATTTCCTGTTCTCTCATAGGTCAATCATTTGGTTACGGAATGTCCAAAATGTTCCTGTGTTGAATGCAAATTAGAAGAGTTCAATAACATCATGAACGTCGTTCAATCGTTTGCCCATTATTTAAAAAAACGGCTGGGCAAATCATACAGCGGTTCTCGGTTTTTTTTTATATACCCTGTGAAAACAAAATACATCATGACCACTCATATCATTCTAATGCTTCATGCGATTTACGTGAGGATGATCAAGAAATAGACTCTGGCGACAATAGACATTCCTATCATGTCTATTGCCAGTCAGACCCAACTTCGGAAAACCAAGCACATGTACATGCATATGTATACTCCGAAAACGGCGTAAACGCACGATGAATACAGAGCCCCCATCGTTCAGTGGAAGGTAGTGTGAACAAAATGCATGGGGAAAATATTGCAAAGTCGACCTGCCAGCGATATATATTAAAAGAAAAAAAAAAAATTCAATTCAAATTAACATTTATTTTCTTCCATTGCTTTTGTTGACAGTTAACATTTGTTCACAAAGTACAATATAATATAAAGTAACATTTTTAAAAATAATCAAATAAGTTTAAATACAAGGAAGAAGCCGCGAATCCCAGTAAGCTTACACTTGTAACGGGTATGCCTGGGAACACAAGTACAATATGTTGTAGATATATTTATTTCAAATATTACTCATTTAAAAGTAGTTTCATAATGACGAATCATTCAAGAACTTTCAAGGTAATTGAGACGCAGCATTAATTTGGAAAAAATATATACCATTAGCAGGTTGACTCTGCAAGATTTTCCCTATGCCTTTCGTACACACTGCCTCGTACTGAACGATGAGGGCTCTATGTTCATCGTGCGTTATACGCCGTTTTCGGAGTATACTCCTGAGCTCTGTTTTCCGAAATTAGGTATGACTGACTACGTAGGGCCTTCCCCAAGAAAGCAAAATTGATACCCGGACAGCAAAAATCTCTAGATGTTTGACAAGATGATCAAGAAAGGGACAACAATGACAATACGCGTTTTCAAAATCATGAAATTGATATTCGGGCCACTTTTATCTTCATACGTAGAGAAATGGACTGTGACGGCAATAAACGACTTTTAAAATATAGGAAATTGATTCTCGGGGAACTCATGATATTGTCTGTTTGGAGCCAGAAGTGCTCTATATAACTCCTGTACTTTGGCACATCGTTAACGTCCTTCTGGATCTCAACAGTTGATATCTACTCTGTTTGCCGACAGGTTACTGTTTAAGAAAAAAAAGGTGTGACGAAAACAAGAGAGGCATATAAAAGATGATTAGGCCATGGAGTTTGACCTGAATAGATGCTTTAAAAAACTATTTTCAGTCAGGGGTGTCGGTGGAGCGGAGGGGGATTCCCGCATTGAAAATCTTTTATTACTTCGCCAATTTTTCGGATAAGAAATGGATTGAACTACTTTATCTTACTCATCTTTAAGAAAGACCTCGTCAACGCTAAGGGTGAAAATTCGATCCCTTTTCTGGCTGATTATTTAATGTTTGTTGGACATTAATGCATACCGAGCAGTGTACTAAGCAACGCCAACCCAATATCTTCTTCTTGTAATAAAGAACAAACAAAACAGCCCGTAGTAATTTTGACATTTCACAACTTTAAGCTACGATGGATCCATGGTTAATATGGACAGGCTTTATCAAAAACATCTCTTTCGTGCTTATGACATACATAGTGCATCACGAAATGTAGCAATCCATGTATGGGGGCAGTCCGTCTTTATTAGTGTTGCCCTCATGTGCAGAGATCAAATATTTGATATGGACTACGCGTTACATGAGAAGTAGGTTAAACTTACAATTCATCACATCGTGCGTGTGTGTGTTCATGATCGTGGGGAATATAGCACCGTACTTTGACGTTCGTCGTTTTGAATTTTTAAGTGCAGACATTTTTCGGATCATCTTTTTCAAAAAGGGAAAGAGCTTCGCGTGGTATTCAGCTCTTAGTCTGTTGATAAATCTGTGAAGTTTTGTTTTAAAAGTAAATTATTTAGGTCTACCGTGAAATAACAGATATAAGGGTTCTGTTCCGTGACGGATTAAGGGCTGGGGGGGGGGGGGTTCAACCCTCCCGTGTGCCCCTTTTAAAAATCCAATCTGGCATACCTCAAGTACACAAAAATGGTGCCCCTTTCAAAGTGCATATCCCAGAGCACCTGAAGAAGGTGAAACTCCCTTTTTAACAGCGAGTTCGTAATTAATTCATGGTACGAAAGATCCTATAAAGGCCACCGCACACCTTACGCTCGGTCTGCGATCCGATTTCAGAAGAAAATGAAATAACATTTGGCAAATCATTTAAAAACGAAAACTATTTTTGATTGAGGGTCTGAATAGTCATACAGCTAATACAGATAATACAGCCTTTGCCGAGTTTTTTAGTCAGTGGAATAGCCAAATCGGCTCCGAGTCGTAGTGACGTTACAAAAATCGTGCGATTGCCTACGATTTGAAACAAACCTTGCCCTTATTCCCTGTAGAAAGCTGACAGCCCACCCAAACCCTATGTTTAGTATTCATATTACTTTTCAGAACCTGTATAGGGTAGATTTCATTTGTTAAAATGCCAATATTTAATGTCATAGCGATTTATTTCACAAATCGGATCGCAGACCGATCGTAAGGTGTGCGGTGGCCTTAATATGCACGCGCACGCGCATTTGTTTTGGTCTGCGCGCTGCTTGTTTACAGGCCAAGTCCACCCTAATTTCAAGTTGACTTGAATAAATAGAGTAAAAAAAAAAAGCATAAAAGTGAAAATTTTATTGAAATTGGAAGTAAAATAAGAAACTTACGGCATTTTGAAGTTTTGCATTGTTTTTCATGAAACAGTGATATGCATAACATGGGCGGTATGCAAATAAGTGAGCCGATGATGTCACACACTCACTTTACCTTATGTATTTTATTATATGATATTAAAAATATTTAATTTTTCTGCTCCAAGAATGTAAAGCGTGGTTTGACTCCTCATGGAATGTGTAAGAACATCATTACTTTAACTTATTTTGATACAAGGGAAAGATTCTTTATCACATCTATAAAAATTAAAAATATTTGAAATTTCATATAATGAAATACATAAGGAAAAGTGAATGTGTGACGTCATCGGCTAACTCATTTGCATACAGTTCATGTTATGTATATCACTGTTTCGTGAAACTATGAACAATTTTTAAATGCCGTAACTTTCTTATTTTATATCCGATTTCAACCAAATTTTCACTGTCATGCTTGTTTAATTTTATTCTATTTATTCATACCAACTTGATATTAGGGCGGACTTGGCCTTTAACATGTAAAATCATAATGGTGCTCGCATTGTGGTCAATTGTAGTCGGTACAAATGACCTTTATCATCTGCACATGCGCAAATTGTATATACGAACTGGCTTATGAGTCCTCGCTGGTTCTGCCAATAAACGCCGTGTCATGATTATTTCGCCGCTGCGGTTTATTTTAGGCTGCTTACGGCATCATGGGGAAACGTGGCTTTAGGTTGTTTACCGCTTTAGTGCGCCCGGTATGAACAGGCGAAACCAGATCAGATTCAAGTCACCATGCGTCGTCTTTGGACTTCATCATTACACGCATGATTTCCACCAGACGTGTATTATGCATAGAACATGGTCCATGATGTTGATGTAACAGTTCATCTTCAGTAGATTGCAATGCATATTTTACCAGATCAGTTTATCAGCGGAAACACAGATTAAATAGCAAACATATAAATCTTCTCATGCATTTCAGGGCAAATATATATATATATATATATATATATATATATATATATATATATATCTCAAGCATTTTCTTTGGGTCCAACCCGACACATGTAATCCTGACGTTGGATCTTCATCAAGCTTTATACCACTTTGCATTTAAATGCGAAAACTTTGTGTTATTGATGAATAAGGTTTCTCTCTATCATGGCCTAATGAGAGTGAGGTATAGTTATTAATTCATAATCTTCACAAAAGGTGAAGAAAAAACGAGTGAAAAGGGGAGGGCAACACCTGAAAAATAGATATCAGGACTTTGAAATTGCGAAGACAATCGACAATCGTCACGTCACGGTGGCCGATGTGACTCTACCTTAAAGAAACGGTTGGGGCATAATGCCTATAAAAATGACACTAACGCTTTCTGCTGAGCAAAACAAAATATGCCCGAACTCACCATTTAGGGGTATTTTTCACTGAGAAATTACTACCAATTTATTATTGCTCTAAATACGTTTTTGCAGTCATTTAGACAAGATCTCTACCCGTTTCATAGGTTTAGAATGACTGATACTAACTTTAAACCCGGAACTGTTTAGATATCCTTCCTTTTGTTCGACGAGGTGATGTAAAAGTTGTATTTCTTTCCTTTTATATGCAACATTTTGTGGTTTGGGTCAATAACATGTCATTCATAGTCACTGGATATAGAACAAGTTTTCCTAAATACATAGATTCTAGATAATTTTCTCAACTTGTGCCTATTCCTTTTGATTATTACCGAATTCCGTTGACATGTTTGACGCCAAAAAGGATTTTGTTTAAACAGAAATGGGCATTATAATCCTAAATTTATAATCACTGCTTAACATATAGATTGGTAATTTCTAATAAAGGCATTTTCATTTCCCATGAAATCCTTTTGGTTGGTTAAGTTTAGCACTTAAATCCGAATATAAAGAAGAAAAACAAAGATTTATTTAACCCTTGAAAAATCTAAGATGAAAAAACAAATCTTCGTAAAGCCTCAATCCGATTAATACTTAAATTTAGTGTAATTCTCGATAATTGATTTTCCACACTGTATCCCGTTCTTTTGAGAGTATTATGTTTTAACAAAATTTATCGTGATCATCTCTTTTCATTTCAACCGCACAGCTTTTATCTGATATTTTGCTCTTGATTAAATATTTATGAAATTCGTCCTAATATGGTGCGCAGCTTTGGAATTGGGAAGGGGTTGTCGAACCAATTTCGACGAATTTTCACAAATATCATGCATTAAAAAACGAAGGATAACAAATGATTTGCAGAGTTTCAAACTGCCGAAGAGGAATAGGAAAGGCCTTTAGTTATTAAAATGAACTGACAAAATGATGTTTATCGTTAAAAAAAAATTGTGGTAAAAATAAACTGAAACGAAAGAAAGAAAGGAAGAAAGAAGAAAGCCCACAATACATTCGACAACATTCATTGCATAGATAAACGATAGATAGACAGAGAGAGAGAGAGAGAGAGAGAGAGAGAGAGAGAGAGAGAGGGGGGAGGGGAGGGAGACAATAAGGTGGGCGTGTCACACTCCATCTTTTTATAGCGATGCCCCTGCCTAAATTGTAAGGTTATACTTCTAATTTCATGATTATCTTGCGATAAAAGGCCTCATCATCTCAAATGCCTTTCCGGGTTCTATTTCCGTATATTCTCAACAATTCCTCTTTTCTTCTCTTCCCATTTGAACCATGACGCTTTTCCAGAATACCTTCAACTTCATCCAAAGACAATGTCTGAGCTGTCGTCGTTCTTCGGTCACATTTTCGCTTCTAGCTGAAGCAGACGAGCTTTATTTGGAGGAGCACAGCTGCACTTATCAGCGTTTGGTTGACTTTTACGCTCATTTTGGAGGGGTCATCTTTCAGAAGCAGAATAATTGCGACGCCACAGCTTTATATTCACAAAATCTGGTAAGTAAGATTCATGAAGGAAAATATTGGGGATGATTTTCATGTCTATGTATATACACAAGTAATCTCAATTTTGAAAATGACCTTGAGGCATGCAGTTAGCCTCCTCCTCCTCCTCCTCTCTTCTTCTTCTTCTTCTTCTTCTTCTTCTTCTTCTTCTTCTTCTTCTTCATCATCTTCTTCTTCTTCTTCATCATCATCATCATCATCATCATCATCATCATCATCATCATCATCTTCTTCTTCTTCTTCTTCTTCTTCTTCTTCTTCTTCTTCTTCTTCTTCTTCTTCTTCTTCTTCTTCTTCTTCATGAACATTTTGATAATTCACATTATTTTTGTAAATTTTCTGTGAGCACTAGAACATTATAAACTTTTTTTTTTAACCAATAAACATAAAAAACATTAATCTTCACTGCCAAATGATCTTGTAAACAGTAGTTAGGTGGAATTTGTACAAAAGTTCTGCTTCAATAACAAAACTTCAGTGGACAGGGAGAGGGTCATTTTTAAAAAAAATTTTGTTTGTTTGTTTGTTTTTGTTTTTTTTTAGGCGGGGGAAGGGTTTTGAAGTAAAAAAAGACATAAAAAATAAAAAGTTATGCACGTAAATATCATTATGCGAGGGAGCGTTGCCACCGAGCGAAAAGGAAAGCATTTTAAAACATTGAAATTTTACCGTCATTCACATACGCTTCACAGCTTATAGATCAATCTTGGCCGGATCAAATTATTTAGAAATAAATAACCTTAAACAGATTTTTTCCCCAGGGGCACCTATGATTTGTTGGGGAGGAGGCCTTCTTAGCTACACCGCTGCTCAATTGACAGCATACTGGATATTTCAAGTGTTGTGTCGTGAAAATTCCGGATATCATCGGGCGATATGAGGCGGCAGTGTGAAAGAGCCCCACTTCGTGGATGACGCGAATGGCCTGCGTTATTGATTGCGGCCGCGCATTACTGGAATCGAAAATCTGATTCTGGGCAAATCATTGCATCGCTTCTTTTCAATTGAAATCAAAGTGATTGATTTCCACCTGTTCTGGCGTTCGTAACGACGAGCAGACGACCGAAAAATATGGTAATTTCCTTGAGGCGGGCAAAGCGAAGGGTTAAAAGGTTGATGGAAAAGCTCATTGCCAATTTCCTATACTGTTGCCTTCAATGCTACTTTCCTATGTCTTTGGCAAATGGTCAAGTACAGTTGGAAAAACAAGTTTGGTTGAAGTACGTAGTAGCAAATAATATCCACTGATCATTTGATTGCCACTGTATAAAGCAAACGTAGAGAATTTTATCTGCGTAAAAGGCCGCAGACGGGTGATATACGCTGAGGTAAGGGTATCAGGGGGATTGATACCTCCCCCATAACGCTTTTTGCGCGAAAATCATGTGAATTTCGCTTGCATTTCTGTCGGCTAATGACTTTTACTGGATCACTCGAAGTTTGATGGTCAAGAACCCATCTTGTTTAATTCTTGTAGAGATGTCGTAGTCGAACATGTCGAAAGGTTTCAAAACTTGACTGGAAGATGGGAAGGTCGTGCGTTCGATCCCCGGCACGGCACTTGAGCGGAACATTTTCTGTCTACATTTCCCTTCTCCACCCAGACCAAGGTGTTAAATCATGTAAATGTACATATCCGGTATAGAAAGACTCTTGAGAAAGTCATTGTGCTTTGTTCAGCACTGTGAGCGTGTGTAAAAAAGCGCCTGGCTGAAATGCTCCCCAGATAGTCAGATAGTGGAGAAGGTGCAAACATTGCATGCGGGCATACGGGCTTGCCTGAAGTCGATGACCTGGATATATATATATATATATATATCATATTATGTTAGAGAAATGTATTGGGCGCTATATACAAAATATACATATTTTTTAATTGCCAATAAAACTTATACAGAAGTGTAATGACGTTAAAATAAACGATCTAATGGTCATACTGAAACTCTTGTGCAGCAAAGAAAATGACCCTGTTCATGTTTACGTCGCCTTGTTTTATAAAAAGAAAAGAGCCCACAATCACACTCCTTAATGATAGTGTATGTCAACATAAGGGACACACATCGTTTGTATCTCCTCCACATCTCTGCGATAAACTGCACGTTGTCCATGCATTTTCGGAAATAAAAATAATACTCAAAATGAAAACATAATCACTCCATGACCCTCCTACTTATCACGAAGAATGGCCTAAGCATTTCTGACAAGGATTGTCAGCAACACGATTTTTATATTAAATCGAAGACAGATGATGCGGGGTAAGTTTGTAACATTGGGACCAACTTGCTTCACGATTTTCTTATTAAAGAAACAAGAAAGCAAACCTCAAACTTTTTATTATATATTTTCAAGACTGGAATGATATGTCCCCGTATTAAAAAGACCTTATTGATAAGCTACGTTAGATTAGAATCATGATATCCATGATAAAGTAAAGGAGATCCACGACACCAACAATCCCGAGGATGATATTGCCTTCATTAAAATCAGTCAATGATGAGAAACGAGACATTAGAAAAATACTGATCCCCAAAGTTATATCAAGGAGTAAAAGCAAGGAAGGCATAAAAACATCGATCATAATTATTCTAAGATATGAATCGAGTATGAATTCAAGGATTGAAGGCAATGGCATATCCAGATCGTGGGTTCAAAAGGGGCAAGGTTTTTGAGCCCAAGGCGATCAGCTATAAAAGAAAAACACTTTTACGTGCAGGCCCAAATGTTAATTATACCTTTAACCTAATAATCAGTGGTGGATTTAGGGGGGGGGGGGCAATCCCAGCCCGTGCCCCCCCCCCTTTTGAAGGAAAACAATGCATTGTGCCCCCTTTTTCTGATTGTGCCCCCTTTTAGAACGGAAAACCTTTTTTTTTTTGGTTGTCAGAGAATTATGGAGGGAAACTGGACCCCATAACCCCCCCCCCCCCCACTGAGCGACTTTTGGAGGGCTGGCGAGACCAAAATAATAATAATAAAAAAAAAATACGGATCTCCCTCCAAGCAGTTTCCCAAAGTTGACAATCCTGCATTTGTGTGCCCCCCCCCTTATACAAAATCCTGGCTCCGCCCCTGCTAATAATGTTGGTCCCTATTTATCTGTGAACTAAAGCTATTCATTTATTTCATTTATTTGTTGTTTATTCTCTACTATGTAAAATATAGGCTATAGGTACATTCACTTTGGTACCCGTTTTACAAGCGCACCTAGTGTTGAATTAAAACTCCTTTTCTGCAATTCTACTTAACCTTTAATAACTTATTTGAATATTCTAAGTTGCTTATTATAAAGACAAGCTTGAGCTAAGATTCATTTGGAAGAAAATGGATCACACATCAATAGATACGTTCATTTGTTCATAGTCTATGCATTCATTTTTTAAGGGCTCGCCACATTTGTCCGATAACGATAACGATAACGATAACGAGACTTTTCATTAAAGGTTCACCCTACACTTGTCCTACCATTAACATGCAAGAGCATACTTACACACCTTATAGCAGGGGGCACCTTTAATTGAAAAACTAGTTATCGTTTTCGTTATCGGACAAATGTGACCAGCCCTTTTCTTGAAATCGCGTGCGAGTATCACAATAATCGAAAGCGTGGCCGCTCATGCTCTTGTCATCCATCCACCCTTTCAATCTGCTCCAATCTATCACTTTTTCCTCGGTCGCGATCAATAGCCTGCGATCTGTAACAATGAAATTGATTCATTACCATGGCAGCTTCACTAATAAACCGGGACATATCGCCGCTAGAGAGACCCGCTAAGAACCTGAGGATTCTTTCTGTCGCGCCACGAGCTTCTTCTCATCACGTCGGTGTTTATCCGATCGCCGTTCACCTGTGTGCGCGAGGGTGCCTGTGTGCGATGTGCGTGTGTCTAAACATCCTGGAGTAATTACCTGCATTCACACGCCGATCCGATAATAGGCCGCTTAAATGTCAGTCACTCATCACCTCGCTCAAAGGGATAAATCATCCCGTGTAACACTAAATAATCCTGTCTTTTAGATAAAGGGGCCAGCAATCGTCAATAAACTATAGCATTACAGTCTCAGTGACTCTATAGTCAAAGATTTCCCTTTGGTATTATACCTTGTTGATGTAGTTTAATTGGTTTGTTAAACAGTCTTGCCTGAACTACTTCCTCTCATCATTTTACATCTATTCCAATAACAAACCTTAATCTCTCCCAATTGCCTCTTTCTACCCGCTTTCCTTCATATTTTATTACATCATGTTGGAGTCATGCATCCGCGTCACGAGGTGAATTAAACTGGATATAAGGATATAACCTCAAAGCATTTCAAAGAGGAGGTAAAAAGACGGTTGTGTATTAAAGTAATAAAAATAAATTTATAATTATCCTCATTAATACATGCGCTCTGACTTTAATTAGGAATTTGGTCCTTGATCATCTTCTATTGCCTCTGAGTATTACAATGCAATTATTTTTGTTCTTTCTCCCTTTCTTGCTCTATATACACTTGTCAGTAATTACAGGCCCTACTCTGCGGTTGGTATAACCGCGGTGTAGGGCCTGATTGGCGGATATGATCACAGTGTGAAGTGGCACTTACGTCCACTTTCCCTCACTGGGCAACTCTCTGAATGGCGTAATGCCATTGATTGGCGGATATGATCACTGATTCTTACTTTTAATGGAGCTGGGAGACTGCAATGCAATTCTATCTCTCTGTCTTTCTTCCTACGATCTTGCCAAAAATTATTGAACTAATGACGCGATTGCTAATTGACATACAGTGGCACTTACTCCCCTCTTGCCCTTACTTGATAACTTGTTGATTGGTATAAGCTGGTTTTGATAATAATAGGC
Source organism: Heliocidaris tuberculata (assembly GCA_025618425.1). Taxonomy (NCBI): domain Eukaryota; kingdom Metazoa; phylum Echinodermata; class Echinoidea; order Camarodonta; family Echinometridae; genus Heliocidaris; species Heliocidaris tuberculata. The sequence continues at coordinate 28,195,131 of CM046849.1, forward strand.
TATCATCTTATTCTTCTTCCTTCCTCAGTATCTTGCAACACATTTGCCGATAATTACAAGATTTATAAAGCGATTGCTAATCAGGATGCAGTGGCACTTACAACCCTCTTGCTCTCACTCGACAACTCGTTGAATGGTATAAGCTGCCTATCAGTCGGAAATTCGAACATCCTGAGATACATGCCACAATTTCCTCGCATTTTTTTTCCTTCTCGTTGCTCCCGAACATCAATAAAACGCGGGACGGGGGAAGTAATTGACAGTATAGCAAGGCGAAGACGCCACGTAATGTCGGGCGTAGCACTTGCGCTGATTGAAGGCGCCGCGCCGTTGTGTACACATAAGGGGCCCCTACACATCCCAACCAGTCAAAAAAGGTATTTGCTTTTCTTCCCTAGAATGGATACCGTTGATATGGGACTAAGGGGAGAGGAGGATATGAATTATGTTAAACGTCCTGATGTTACATGGCGTGGTCTTAAAGGGTGGTAGTGTGTACAGTGCTCATGTGCGTGTATATTTTGAAATGTACAATTCTTAAGGGTTCTTGAAAACACCTTGCTAAATGACATAACAAAATAAAAAAAAATCTTATAAAAGTGGGGTTACTTTTGCCCTTACGATTCGCAGGTAAAGACATTACTTGTCTCATTATTGGAAATATAGCTTTCACGAATCCTAATGAGGAAATCTGCTCGTATTTCAGTTTCAAACCGGTATGTAGACAGAAGTAATACATTAGCCACAATCGTTTTATTTACAACCAGCGGTCTAAAACCAATATCAATCTTGTCACGAATTCTAGTGTTGTATGCGAGACCTTGGAGTCCCGAGACCAAAATCCAGAGGAAACCCTCCGATTATATTCACTTAGCATTGAGTCTCCGGATCGAAACCTGAGACAGTTACTGGTTTTGCCATATCACTACAAAATTCACTTGCTACATAATCAGCTTTTACTAGTCATCAACTAAGGTAAAATAAATGTGCGCCCGAGTTAACGGTCTTAAAACTTCGTAACTTCTCTTCTCTTTTTGACACATATTTACATTAAACCGTTCATCATGCATGTACAATTTATAATAATATTTACAAATGTTATTGCAGAGCTCCCTTGGTAGTAGATTACTTGTAATTTATGTCCCTCACCCTCCTCCCTTAATCATTCCAATCCCGACACTCTCTCTAAAAAAAAACAACAAACAAACAAACAAAAAAGCAACAAAAAACAACAACAACAAAAAAACGCCCGTCGATGATTGAAAGTTATCAGCCTAATTTAGCGATCACCTTTTCCCTCCCTTTCTCCCCATTCTCGGCTTCATAAATCTCAGACTCTTCGACAGATTTGAAAATACACTCCCGCAGGAGGTATTGGCTTTATATTGTCCACGAGTGACAAAGTTGTAAACATATGCGACTTGGGTCGTAACTAATTAGGTTTCGTAGCTTGATGTCACGATTTAGCTGGTCTTATTTTCACTGATGGGAAGATCAGATCACATACATCGACCCAAAAAGAGGGGAAAAAAGAATAAAAGCATAAAGAGGAGAAAATTAGCCCTTGATCAAGGAAAATTGCCTTGAAGGTGTATCATATTTTACATTTATTACCAAGTATTGCGCTTTGGGGCGGGGGGGGGGGGGGGTGCGCTATTTTGAATATTCTTCTGGATTTATCACGCGGCGTCCAACCAACATATGCAAGCATACATTCTGTAGTCAACAAAGATAATGTGATATCTGTAATCCCCAATTTCATGACTTATCTTTTTCTTGTGAAACAGATGTCAATTTTTTCCATAGCAAAGCCTTAATTTTAAAGGGAAATCCGACCTTAATGGCAAGTTGCTCTGAAAGAAAGAAAAATCGGAGAAGCTGATTGGTGAAAGTTTGAACGAAATTGGACAAGCAATAAGAAAACTATAAATATATAATTTTTTTTAAGTTGTAATCACTACACATATGGGAATTTCAAATTGGCCGAATAGGTAATGTGATATAGTTGCGGACGTCTCCCCCATTAGCTCCAACACACAAAATGACTAAAATGTCATTTTTTTTTCTCAAAATGTATTACTCAGTAGGATCTTTTCCTTTGATGAAGACATATATAACAATATGCTATCTCCAATATATTTTGAGTACTGCCCCGATTGTAAAGGCGCTTCAGAGAAAACCGTAAATTAATGATATGTTTGTGTACGACAAACGGGAGAGTAATTGTCCGCAAGCATGTCACAATGGACTCACCAAATTGCTAATTGTAGATTCGCATAGATGTAATGATCTCATTTTTCAAAAATCCATAACTTTCTTATTCCTTGTCCGATTTCTTTCAAAATTTCACCATCCTGTTTTCTTATTTTTCTGCTTTCACAAAAATCGCCCTATACCAAGGTTGAATTGCCCTTTAATGAAAGCTTTACAAAGTTGATAAGTAGACAAAGTTTAAGTTCCGATGCAAAATTCTGATCGTTTTGAGGCTAACTATTAAACAACTTGTGTTTCAGCTATGGGTTCTTTCGAGTGAAATCGATTTGCGGAATGTCTCAATTAATATTTGATACTGAACAGGAAAGTGAGAGAAAAAATAAATAAATCAGATTATTCAACTATATCTGGTGAAATCTGGTGAAATCTGGCAAATAAATTAAATGCAATTAGCATGTTAATATCGATGGCGGCATAATATGGAAAACCTGTTTTGAACTTGAACATAACTATCATCGTCATTCATTTTGCACATTTTAGTGCAAGTGCATGCTAGAAAGGGCAATAACTGAATACGTAGCTTTAAGTAATACAACATGCACTCGCTAATAAGGTTTCGTACCCGACATAGAATAATAAAGATATAAACTCTCTTGAAATTCAATATTAAGTATGATAAAATGTAGCGAGAACTGATTTTAGGTCGTATGTTATAAATAGGAAAACATGACCAATCTAACATTTGATGGATTAACAATAAAGTTTTGATCATCATTTCATTACTATTTCCCCATTTCTGCCGAAAATCATGATATTCAACAATTCTTTATTTCGATTAAACATCTATGGTCCTAAAGCCTTGTGTTCGGTAGCGGGCATTCTAGTGCCCCAAGGGGACTGCCTGATGTACAATATCTCTATTTGGTGGAATGGCTAACCACAGATTAGTTCTCACGATGGATTTTCCGTGATTCGGATCAGCTTATTTTTATCAGGTTCGCTGTTCAGTCAAAACATCATCGTACAAACATCAAAATATCATTTAAGTTTGCTGTCCATGTGACGATCACAACGAATAAACGTTTCCCAATTTCTCCTCAAGTACTTTGCACCTATTGTTGACGCGTGTTTTCCTCAAAATTCTGCATTTGCAATGTCCACGTAAGTTTTTGCTAATATTTCATACGTCCTAAAATGAAGGGATGAAAAAGCGATGCATGGTTTATAAGAATAATGTAGCAAGAATATTTCGGGTAGGTAAGTTCTGTTGATCGAATATACCTATATCTTTTCCACTGCCAAACCCCCCCCCCCCAAAAAAAAAAAAACACAAAAAAAACAACAACAACAACAAACAAACAAAAAAACAAAAAAAAAAAAAAAAAGCAAAAACAAAACAAACAAAACAAAACAAAAACGTGGATGTTATGGGCCCTCTGTCGACTAAGTTGATACAGTAGCCATAAAGCTCTAATTTACGCGATAGTTGAAAACCACTCCTTTTTATGGGTTGAAATATCTCAGCATGCTAATCGGCATGAGTTCTCACACCATATGGACATCGATGGATAGTACATGATTTAGATCAGTGATGATATCACGATAAATACCAACGTGAGAACGCAGCCTCAGAGCCTCAAATCTCCTCTGGATCCCAAGGAAGAACGGTTAATATGATGATCCCGGCAACGGAGTTCCCCCGCAAATGACATTGTTGACATTTTAAGCCAAGTTCAAGCATTGTACTTTCCTCTGTAACAACCTGTCGCATGGGGTTTAGACTATGGTGGTTTCTTTAAAGGGAGTCCGGGCGTATTTTTTAAAATCTTGTCGCCATTACTATGAGCACCGTGGTATCCCTTCAACTTTCAGTCAAGAGTTTAGTGCTGTTGCGTGAATACCTGCCCGGTGCCAATGAGGTAAAAAAAAAAATCTTTAATATGGTAATTATTCTGTATTTCTGTCAGAGCAATCTATTTTGCTGATGCATCTCATCTACAGTAATTTCTTTTTACCCAGGTGTACTACGTGGGTACGTATAGTAGGAAGTTTCCTTTAAAGGCACGGCGGGTTAAAGGACACACCATGGGTTACTACTTTTCTCCGGGGGGGGGGGGGAGCACTGTTAAAATATAACCACTGATTTATTACATACCATTTTGCGAGAGGGCGTAGCCGACAGAGCACAAAAAATGATCTTTGAAATATTCAAACTTGATTGTCAAATGCGCTATACAGTCTATTGAGTGTCATTAAGCATTAAAATTATATTTTTTCACTTAAAAATAAAAATATTCAAACTTGATTTTCTAATGCGCTACATAGTCTTTTGAGCATCATTAAGCATTAGATTATCATATCTTTTCACTTAAAAATACAAAAAGAATTTGTGGGGAGAACCTGAGAGGCACCAGACCAGAGATTTATATAGGGTGCACGTTCCCACTGCCCACTGGATATGCCTCTATTCTTCAAGGATATGTACTTTTCCCCAAATGACGAAGATTATGAAAACCACCTGTCTTTTTATCACACCTCCAGCTCCTTCAGTCTCTCCCAGCATTATCGCCTTGCCCGAAAAGTCTGATTTACTGCATGAGCCACAACGGAGGCTATGCCATTTTCTCTAAGTATAGCTAACAGCTTTCTTTCATACGACCGCTACGGCTAATAATTCTAAGTGCTTCAACTTTTATTAACAGTAAATTATCGGTATCATATTCTTTGCCTTGCTGTAATGAACGCCTCCGAGCTACTCCATTTTATCTCAATACCGATCCGTGTTTAAACAGGTCAACTAATGACCTCACACAGGATAAAGAAAGGGTCCGAAGATTAGTCCAAACCATTAGCAAGTCTTGACAATATAATCACAGAGTAGTAACATCAATCATTCCACATTAGTTTACACGGAAGTGATTCGTTGGGCATAGTAAATTCGAGTAAGACACTTTTATCTTCCATACCACGACACCACTGCTAATGCGTAGTGTCTAAATGCATAAATTGACCGGGTTAAAAGAATGCATGTAAAGTAATGTATTTCAAGGGGATCCAACGTATTTTTGTTTTTCACGCACTTGTGAGAAAAAGACAGCTGTCAGTTTACTAACACGCCTATATAGATTCATCAAACTGGAACGCTGTATTTTCGACTGTTATCTAGATCAGATATGAACATAGTGCCTGACATTGAGCAAGTATGTACTCCTCTCTATTTCTATGTTTTTGTCTGTTACCCACTCTTAATCTCTATTTCACATTCTGTCTTTTCTTTTTCCTCTTCCCAATACAAAATGAAACAAACGCCCTCTCTCTACCTCTCTCCTCCACTCTCTCTTGACATTTTTCTTTTCATTGTTCTGTCAAATTTATCTCTTCATATTTCGGCCACCTTTCATGCTATCACTTTATTTTTTCCTGATTCCCTGCCGTCTCACCCCTCAGTAGATTCTACGTTCTCTCTGTTTAAAGTTCTGTTACTTTAAAACCTCATCATTGCTTTTCTCTTTCTCTTCGCCCCTTATATATTTTTTTTTCTGTGCTATTGCTACATAGTTATCTTCATAAGATGTAAATATCGTGACACTAAACAACAAACATTGTCGCATATCTTATTTATCTACAAAACCTTGTTAACTCTTTCAAGACAATTGAGCATATTTTGTGGGTGGGTTCAATAACTTTTGATTCAGAGGTCTAAAAAAAAATATACCAGATGCATAAGTAGAAAGAGCAAAAATTTCTACTCACACTATGGATGTTTGTTGCATGACCATACTGCGTTTGATGCCAGGAATTTTAAAACACGAAAAAGTTTTAAAATCTTTTGATTGGCAAAAAATTGAGAGGTTTTTAAAAAATCACTGTTTTTCATCAAAATTGGCAATTTTTTTTCAACGTTTCGACAAAGTTTCCAACCATGTAGATTGTTTTCAAAGACATTACACCTTATTAGAACCATTATAGCACTAAAACAAAAAATATTATTGTTGTTAATTTGAAGAACAAAAATGTGATCTATGTAGCTCTTAAATAATTCCTTTCCTGAAAGGGTTAAATGTTTATAGTAATGTCATACAGTGAATACCAAATGCTGTATTAATATCCTCCGTATCTTGTTTGTGTGAGTGATTACCACGTATAATTTAGGTTTCATTTAGTTACAGTATCGTTTCATGTTCAACACTAAATGAGATGCACTATGCTAATTAGAAGTTGACATAATATATTAAGAGTTCCTTATTTGTTTTATAGTATTGAACAGCCTACCTTAAAAATATCGTCCAACATATCGCCATAATTTCACATTAGAATCATTCCTTTTATATCTAGTTATTGTTACATTTCACTCTGATATCGCTGTCGATACCATCACATTCTTCCTGTTTTTCTCTTCTTGTCGACTTTACGATCTATATGTTTTCTGTTTTATTTGGTGCTAATATTCACCGGACTACATTTTGATCCTCACTTATCATTTTGATAAAGTTCCTAATGTCATACCGTCCACATCGTCTCTCTCGGATTTTCTTTCTTTCTAATTTCTTATGATAATAATAGTCATAAGTTTTGAAAATATATATAGCGCTTTCCAGTTACAAGTAAATGATCGGAGAGTTTAGCAGTGCGTTACTACTTTCTTTCCTTCTTTCCTTTACCCCCTCCCCCTCTCTCTCCCCCCCCCTCTCTCTCTCTATCTCATCTTTCCCTCTTATACTATTAAATGTGAATGTGTCCTTCATACAGTCTCTGTCTTATTTTCTTTCCTTTAAACGACCCTTTTATCATCTTTTGAAATTTCCTTCTTTCCCTTTTTATGCTTTGTCTTGCTCTTTACTTAAGAGCGAAAGGAATCGATCTGGTTGTCGGCCCGGTACACCGAGTCCAGAGCGCTCTACTAAAAGCCCACAAATTGCACAATTAAATCCCATACCTAGGGCACCGACATCGGGGATTAATCCAAGCTTTAACTTTATCCACACGCAACACAAACAGCGGGTATGTGGGCTATATGAAAAATCGTTTGAGCTTGGAAGGAAGCGAATCCATGGAGGGGGGGGGGGGGGGGGGGGGGTCACTGGTATCCGAACCCCTTTTTTCGATGATTTTTTTTTTTTTTTTTTTTTTTGCTTGTGAGAATTCTCTAGGGAATGGGACAACCTTGATTATGCGCGAATACCATTTTTTGGGGCTAGTCAGACATTTTAGAATCTGACCCCCTTTTACAAAACACTTGAGCCGCCCCTGGCTACAAAGAAGCTTTAAACTATTAATGATTTAGAGTATGGGATTGCAAGTAGGACAGCGGCAATCCAGGCAGACCTCTTTTGGAAAAGTAACATCAATTAAATAAATGATGGTCATGATTATTACTATTCGTCCTAGAACTTCTGGTTAATGCCACCCTTTTGAAAAGAAAATGGTGTTAATTGTATCGAGCCTCCCTCTTTTATCCCACTAGAAAATAAATCCCCTGATCCTTGACTAGCCTAGCATTAAATGCTACCCGTACAGCATGGTTTTATATTCTTGTTCTTGCAGGGGCCTTTTCCGAGTACTAGTTAGCCCTCAAGATTATTGCATTTTCTTTTGGGATTACCAATCGGTTGTGTTCTAGAAATAAAGCAGAAACGGCAAGATTCATGCAGCTCTCCCCTAGATGCCAAAGCCTTTTAAATACCACTGCCTGCGTCATTCCATTATTTTCTGGGCCCTGATTCATAAAACATTGTATCAAATAACAAGTCACAATAACTGTTACAAGCTACTGAAATCAAAGCATTTGATTGGCTGAGAGCAAAATTGCTACAGATCTGATGCAATTTTTACTGATAACAAGTTTCATGAAACTGGGGCCTGGTGTGTTTCCCGGAAACAGTTTTGTTTTCGCTCAGTACAAAAGAAACAGAGGTTACTTAGCCCTACTTTTTTATACTCGAGGATCATGTTTTGAAAACTACCTAAAAGTATCTCCGTCAGAAAGTATTACTGTAATACTAACAAGTAACAACCTTTTAAAAATAGACAACGTTGACGAAAAGAGAAGTGATCTAATAATAATAATAATAATAGCTACATTTATGTTACGCAAGTATCCATCCCAGGGGATGCTCAAGGCGCCTACAAAGTAGTATTTTTACCCTGGCTTTAGCCCAGCTGCCCTAAGGTGCTGAAAGCATTCAAGGAATAAATTCCTACCAGGTACCCATTTACTACACCTGGGTGGAGGGTGACAAATATAGATTATTGTCCTGCCAAAGGACATTAGTGCTGTGGCGGGACTCGAACCGCGAACCATGAGATCCTCAGTCCGGTGACCTATCCACTAGACCAAGACACCTCTACCTTTAAGATTATTGCTGCTTGGGAGTTAGTTGGCTAACGAGCAAAAATTGTCTGAAGGTTTATGAGAAAGATGGCCAAGGAATAATAGAAAAAAACAAAACAAAACAAAACAAAAACGAATGAAGTATCTGTTTACGATAAAATGTGAAAGGTATTTTTTGTAAGTAGTTTCGTAAAGGCAGTTACGAAACGAAGAAACAAGGGCATAACTAAAAAAAAAAAAAAAAAAAAAAAAAAAAAGCAAACAGAACAAAATCCTTCTATATACCTATTGACACTTAATAAAATATATTTATGAAGAGATGTAGAAACAACGATCATGATAATAACAATAAATCTGAAATCATAAAATAAACATTAATGAACAAAAGACAACAACAATGCGATAAACAATACAGAAGCAATGGTTGCACAGATAACTACTGTTCTAACCCTACATGATAGTACAATTGAAATTAAATTGCTTATATCAGTCAAAATATTGACATATATAAATTGATTTTGAATTCGTTTATATGACCTTAATCGTGGTCTGACTATTGAGTTTGTTGCCGTGGGCGGATTTGGGTATAGAAATATTGTCTTTGCATCCATTTCCGACTTTATTTCTTAAGTTACGACTGATGTATACGCAACATTTGCCCAGTGACCTTTTGTGAGGAAATTGATTTGAAGGTCACTTACAGTCGAAGGTATAAAATGAAGCAGATGTTTTGCTACCTTATTTATTTCTTTAATCTGGTATTCAATTGATTTCTTTGATTGTATCTTATGACTGGTATTTCTGATTTCTGTCATTTTATGCTATGACCACAATTGATCGTGCGTGTTTTTGCACGTGCGTGTCCGCAACTGCGACTGGCTGTGGGCCAACTCCTGCGATTCGTACGTCCTCCGTTCGTCATGGTCACAACCAGTCGTGCACCTCTCTGCATCTCCTCTTGGGCGTCTTGCAACTTCTTCAAGAACATACTCCTCTTACATGCAAGAACTCTTGAGGCGAACGTACAGCCCCGTACAGGTACCGTGCAACCGACGTCCAACCGACGCGCGACATGTCACGGCTCTGCATGGAGCCATGGGCTTTGTGAGACCTCCGCAAGGAGCCCGTGCGATGGTCGCAAGAAGCACGTGCAGGAAGTACGATGGCTGCGCGTGTCACTTGCGTTCATCAGAACACTAGTCACACGGAGAGATTGTTGGACATGTCCAACAGCCTCCTTGCGTGTCCTACGTGCTCCTACGTGCTTGGAAAACATGTGCAGACCCTTGAGTGCGACGCAAGGATTTTCTGCGAAATCCGTCGCAGACCACATGCAAGGAGTTGCACGACCAGTTGTGACCGACATTTTATTTAACAAATCCGTAAAATTAAACGACCAATCCTGTGATTAGGTATGATACGACTTCTGACTAAGAATGACATGTACTTAAAGTTAAAAGAAATCGACATTTTGGACGCGTCCACGTTGATACGTATGTGTAATATGTTTTTTTGTGAATGGAATTTTTTTCTGAGGTGTTGTCAGTTTGTTTTACATTTTTGTTCATTGTCTTAAATGAGCCAGATAATACTAAAATTGTAGCTTCATTACGTTATATTCAATTTCTAACCTTCAAAGAAACTAAAGACAATATCAACTTTTTTATCTTCAAAGAAACGAAAAGCATTGCATCAGTATGTTAATCTGACGCTTTATACCCAAGTGCTTTCATTTCCCTGGCGGCTACAAATATCTGAAAGAAGATAGGAAGCCGATACTGTATCTGTTTGTGATTTATATAAATTCGGTTAGCTAGATTATGGCTACTACTTTCGCAAACATTGCTTCTTTCTAAACGAGCCTTTCAAGTGAGACAAACGATTTCCTGCCAATTTACCCTGCCCTTTTCTTCTCCCCAAATGAGGTCAATTTATCAGATGGAATATTGACTTCGCTCGACGTTGCACTATTTCAAAATCATTAGCAGAAGAAGCGCATGCTTACCCTTCTTTTATTCTTTCCTCGTTTGAGGACGCTGATAAAATGGGTTGATAAAATTCAATTGGGGGCGATATTTGAGATAAGGATGCGTTGTTGGTGAAACTATCAAAACATTAAACGCTTCTGCGCTAAAATGCGAAACACTTTGCTCTAACGATATGAAAACGGGGCTTCGCGAGATAAAAACGGTTAAAGTCCTGCATTTACAGAACCCATGGCGATTCAGGGAAAATAGATCAAACGATTTGTCTCTCTTATGTTGGCGTCAAGAAGGGGGTCACTTTGATGCATATTCGTTAAGAGTATAAACTTTGTTCGATTTATTTAAAGCAAATAGTTGCATATCCAAATAATCCAACTGACATTGCTCTAGCATTCTTTCTCGACAATGGAATTTAGTCATGTTTATTATTGTGCTTGAAAGAGGAAAAACGCTATTTCAGTAAGGTATTTTTCTTGTTGGGAGGTTATAATAATAATAATGATAATAATAATAATAATAATAATAATAATAATAATAATAATGATAATAATAATAATAATAATAATAATAATAATAATAATGATAATTATAATAATAATAATAACAGTAATAATAATGATAATAATAATAATAATGATAATAATAATAATAATAATAATAATAATGATAATAATGATAATAATAAAAATGATAATAATAATAATAATGATGATAATAATAATACTAATAATGATAATAATGATAATAATAATGATAATAATAATAATAATAATAAATAATGATAATAATAATAAATAATAATAATAATGATAATAATTTTGTTTACCCAGGGAAGCCTTATCAGCATCAATGCCGTTTTTCCCGAGGGCCCTGCAATCATTATTACCCCAGCAATTGCCAGGTCCCCATTTCCACCTGGGCTATCGAGAGGGACAATTGTGGGTAATCATCTTGTCCAAGGATGTAAGCACCCAGCGAGGATTGAACCAAGAACCTCTCGTATAAGATGTAAGAGCATTCACCGAAATACCAGTGTTCGCACTGGTGATGCGCTGCTGGCAGTCAGATGGAAAATCCTGCCGAAAATCTATCGGTATCGGTTATTACAGCTATAACAAATGAGCTTCCAATCGTATTTTATTACGAGTCTAATGGGAAAGAATAATTATGGGCAGCACAATTTTTTTGTTAGTCTATCATACACTCACATTGCATAGCTCCTTGTTGTTTTTTCTGCCGTAAAATAACAAACTTTACATTTTGGTTTTGAAAAAAAAAACAAAATCGCCAACGACAGATAAAATGATATCATATTGCGGTTGTCTGTAGTATATTTGTCAGTACTGACATGGAGGGGGTGGGATACCTTTGTAAGTTCTGTTTTATGCAGTCATCTTGGTTAAGTTTGTATATGGTGAGAAATAAGTAACGCAAATAGGTAAAACATCTTTTCTCTCTAGGCTTGTGTGAATCACTACAATATGGAAGTCATCAGTTGTTTAGCAGTTCTTTATTTGTGAAAAACATCGCAGACGTGTATAATGGATAGTATTCTCGAATTCTCACAAATAAAGATATATAAAAATGGTGTAGTTAATAGCCTATCGCAACTTGTTCCTATTTATTTCTGTAAATATTAATATTTTTGCTCGCTATTTGTTCATTTCATCGATATTTTTTCGTATGTCTTTTCGAAGACTAAAAACGTACTGCAACATTAATAGACGGATTGTCAAGCAGAGACAGACACGCTCTTATTCCGATCTAAAGTGCACACGCTATTTTCATCATGTCACGATAATGTACGGCGTGCTTGGGGCGTCACTTAACATTCGCATGCGTACGTTACCATCGAAGTGAGAAACATCCATTCAAGCATATATCTTCCAGCTTCTCATTTACAAAGCCCTAGAGTTGTTTTTCTTTGCTTTTCCGATCACATTCATTTCGTAGTAGACATGATTCACTCACGAGTCACTGTGTGTAAAGCGTGATATAATGTCTATTTAGCTCTTCGTGGGGCTTTAACAAAAATAATACACCCTGAGTGTTCAAATTTATCTCGCCAGATGAACTTTGTAGTTAAGTTGAGGTAATACAAAACAAAACAAAGATAAACAACGAGAAATATTCTTCTTCTTCGTTATGCATTTACATGAAGCGCATGTTATATTTCCTTTCCTAGTCAGTAACACACCCAGAAAACAGAGAAGAACATTGGGAAATATTATCCTTACTTCATATTTTTCTCTGCTCTTACGCAGTCTGAGATTAGTTTAATTACATATCAGGAACTTATATCTATACTCCATTTGAAAACAAATAAATAAAAATCAGCAAGCAAGCAAGCAAAAAAGAAAATAAATAAATGATTTAAAAAAAAAGGTAAATTGAACGTATTTCAAGGTGTTTTACTCCTTCATGTACCCATCCGACATGTCTGATATCGTAGCAATAGGTAGGCCCCCTCAGTGGGAAATTCCAATTATAAAAGGGGCATCGCTTTTACCGCACATCGACACATTCAACCTCAGATACTGCCCTGTAAGTTACCCTTCGTGAACGACGCATGAGATACCTGTTCCCAACATTCTGGTAATCAGTGTCGGTTATTGTAGCAGATAGCCCGGCTCTGTGCTGCTCTGTTTGGGGTTGTATTTCTTTTTGCGTGTCTGATCTAAAAAAAAAATCGCCCTCAATGAGAGTTGAAGTGTGGACTAGTATAGGCGGCTCGTGGATCCCCTAAACATCCCCCACACTCTTCTGGCAAATTGAATTCATCAGTGATTGGCGTTGCAGGCAGTAGTCCCTGTCTTTCTCCTTTTTTTTTCTTTTCTCTTAAAAAAGACCAAGAGAAGGCAAGGGAAGGGCAGGTGTTTCTTACACTCATTTGCATAGATGCACGTGACAGCTCATGCAAGAGAGAGCGGTAGGGTTCGACGTACGAAACGAGGACGCTGCGAGAATGGATGAATGGATGCAAGGAATGGAATTGTATTAGGCACGTGGTAAAATTTCACACCTTTGTCTTCGTTTGTGTAGACCGAAAACATATAAAAAAAAAAAAAAAAAAAAAACACCTCTCTCCTCCCTCTTCTCTCATTCTATCTCTGATTGGCTCTCTCTTCATCTCTCTCAGTAACCCCTCTCTCTCCCCTTTTCTGTATCACTTCTTTTTTTTAAATAGATAACATCGAGTATGCTTTGCTCACGTCTACAGCGGTGAGGATGATCAGATATACGATTTTATGATAGTAGGGTATCATATAAAGGGGCCTCCAAGAATATACTGGCATCATACGAATTCTGCTATAATTAGGTGCGTAACTAAGGACCTTCCCCATTAAATGTAAACACCAAGTTATCAAATAATAAACATAGATAGAGAGGGTCTTTAAAAAAGGGAGAGGGGAAAATGAACATGAAAAGGAGATGATGCGATCTCCCACCACTCCTGCAATCGGCCTTCCCCACCCCCACCTCTCACAACTGTTAGTTGTTATTTCTGTATTGCCTGATTTGTCATAACATACTTCAAAGTGCACATTCACTCGGTACATATCAGACTAGAACTCCAGTCGTACCGCTAAAATCGACTCCAAACCGACCCATAACCAACAAAAGCTTTGCCGTTCAGGGAAAGGTAACTTTCTGTTCGGCCTTTTGTCGATGTGGTGTCCATGGTGTCGGTCACGTCTGCGTAAACCGTCGTTCTTGTACACAAGTCACATTTTGCAAACCGACTAGACACCGACCAAGGCAATAATTTAATCGACAAAATCTTGGCAAATCGTGGTAATGTATTTTTGTTCGGTCTGCAGGGCCCAGTCACACAAACGGTTTGCAATCAATTGCGAAATGGCAATAGCCTATAAAGATCATCGTTGCACGCACGTAACGTTCAAAAGGCTGACTATTAACCAATGAGACTCGTTGTTTCAAAATTTGCAATTGATCGCAAACCCTTGTGTTACGGGACCCTGGCGTCGGTCTTGTTGCCTGTGTGACTAGGGGTATATCGTCTCTAGCATAAATGAAAGTGAATGTAGACTTTAATTTTGTTGAAGTGAACTACGTCAACATGTTTATCCTCTTGTTTCGGGCTTATCAAACAGGTGGTCGAAATGGCAAACGGGAATTTAACTCGGGACGCATCGTCCTCTCGCTTGGGAGAAAGGGATGCGGGGTGAGGAGCGAAGTGGATAATGGCTTGGCTGGTTGGTTGAGGGAACATTAAACTCAACATGCTGCACATAAAATAGATAAATATATCACCATACACCGAGTATTACTTCAAGACACATTGTCGTGAAAGATGAGTAATGTTATCGGAACAAAAAATATATATATTTCCTATTTTAATTGTTCTGTTGATACTTTTATTCAAAGTGACGACGAATGATTAATAGTTAATTTGGTTATAGAATAATTAGAGGATTTGGAATATTTCTTCGCTTAAGTCAAGAATTAAAAAATGTCTAAAATCTAGTTTTTCTCTAATACGGACTAGGATTTATCATTGGAAAATAATGTGAATGTTGAATAAAGTCGATGCTCAAAACACGTTAACAATAATTGTTTAATATGGAATTAACGCTTCAACTAATAAGATTGTCTGTAGAAATAAGATGAATTACAGCGTAGAAAATGCGAACTTTTCATGAACTGATTTGAAAGAATTTCACCGTTTATCCACTTATCTGTCTTGATATTCTATTAATCAGCTGCGTGTTGAATCTTCTCAAATCATTTTGATTTTCTCATCTCCTTATATTTTTGATGACATGCAATCCCTATACAAAGCATTGTAAGAAGTTATACCCTCGCCCACATGCATTTAACACGAAAACAAAATGTTCCCAATTTTCCTTTTAATGTCCGGGTAGTCATCATGGTGGATACCAAAACAGCGCCAGGAGAGACATTATTCCTCATTTCAGCTCGAGGGAATACTCTTGATAGCATCAGTTCACTACAATAACATTTTAAAACTACAAGAAATTGATGTGAGACTGACAATTGATTTTGCCGGGAGAGAAGAGATACGTTTTACTTTAAAAGAAAACAAAATCATATTCCGTACAGAGCAACCAAATAATGGCAGTGATCATTTTGTTTATTAACGTACTCTGCTGAAGTTCTTTTTCTTTCCCTGTTTGTAAATCGAAAAGAGGGATTCAGGTTTCTCCCCTAAATTTTGAAAATCATGTTATTTCCTTGCAACATCAATCTTTCCGCTATCAAAAGAAAACTTCTTTTCCAATGATTGATTTCAGCTATTCCTATAGAACAATTTGAAATACATTTATAATGCATTTTCTTCTTTTGTAATGACATTGTTTTGCCTCAAATTACGTAAAAAATTCAATCATTCAAGGATTTGAATACATTTGAGACACATCGATTATTTTGCACAAATGATAGCTCGCTCAGGCCAGCGTTGCCATTAGAATATGAATAAAGTCACGATTAATGACTTGTCACCTCTTATCACCCCTTCTGCATTGTAAGCGACCAGACTTTACGAAAATATTGATGACAATATAATGATACATTTCACATGCATGAATAAAATATGTTTAATCTATTTCGATTCCAAAAAGCTTGATTAGATTAGAATGTGAATACTCGTGTGGCTATCCTATCCATCAACTTTGACGGAATAAAGTTTTATTTTGATTTCCCAGAGAGTAACCAGCTGCCAGTATTACTGTCCCTTGGAGATGACAATGCGCGAGTTTAGGCCGAGATTGATGCTTCTGTAGTAATGACATCCGACGTCCGCCATGTCCGCGCGTTATTACTTTGTGAAAATAGAAATTAAGCCCCTCTCATACTTTGCGCCGAGTTATAGGTGCATGTGATTATAGAGCTCCGGATATTCCCGCGCTCAAGGAACTCGACAGTACGCATACGATGTCAATATGAACACGTCGCAGGTGTATACGAGTACGCTGTACTCATAAGTTCGGAGTCCTAGGCAGGTCTTCATGGGCGATTTTGGATTAGAGAGGAAGATGCAGTCGGTTTTTCGTGTCAGTTTCGATACAAGGACTTCCATCGCAAATGCCATAACATGTGATTAATACCAGGCCACCGTCGTCGTCGAGGCATTTTATGTGAAGACTGCCCTGTGTTTCAAATTTCGTGCTATAAACATGATAAAGAAGCAATCAAACAGTCCAATCACATATGGAAAAGCAAAGTATTATCCATATTCCTTCTTGATCGGGCGGGGATCATACATACATACGGAGCTTTGTACGAGTACATCCGAATTTGCTACGGTTTTTCCCATATTAACGAGTTAACCCGAGTTTTACCGAACTCAGCTACGAATTATGGTGAGTTCAGAGTCTCTATGCTCGGGTCCACCTCAGGGACTTCGTGACTACTCTTCAGTAATGTCGCTTGTCCACTCTCGTGTTACAGCACGATATAGCATGACCTCTGAAGCTGGTGGTTTGGGTTTGCTTGCTCTTAAAGTGATTTGGTAACTTTGTAGAGCCTTGATAATATCTGAGCTGCCTGGCCTTACATGCTATAAGTGTATGTAATATGGTGTAAAAATGAAGCCCAGGAAAAAAAAAAGCACTTCAAAATCATCATGTGCTTCACAAAAGTAAACATATATATGCAAGTGACCAAAAATGCAAGTCTCATTTTTCCCCATAGACTCAGTGTTAGACTAAAGCGTATGGCCATACGCTTTCGTAAATGGGAGTCATTCAGTCATAGATATCTTGATAATAGCATTATATATTTGAAAACCTTTCTATGCCTGGCTATTTATTTACTTTTCTGAACATCATTATACAAGACAGATATCAAAATTTAACAATTTATTCAATCAAGCCTCCACAAAGTTACCGAATCCCTTTAATGAGAACGTGCCGTCCAACTCAATGTCAATGACAGCATTAAAAAACCATCCCGTGTTGAAGACAAGCTAGAGCGTCGGAGGGAGCTCGTGGCATATCGTGTTGTAATCGCAGGAAAACAAGCCGATGGCATTATCCTTTATCATATACCTAGCCGAGTTTTGTGTCGAGTAGATCCCGAGCAATCGCTTACCACAAAGTTGAGAAATTCGGGAAACTTGGGAAACAACGCGGGATTGCTCGGCTTAAATCATAATAACTCTTACTGATCTCCTCATGCCTTGTCTACAACGCGGAATTTAGTTAAATGAACCCTATATATTTTAGGGTTTTGTTTTTTCTAGGACGCACGGTATTTCTTTACGTGTAATAGGGTTGCTTCCAGGATTATTGTGATTGAATTATCATCAACAATAAAACCTGGTCTGCAATGGTTAGAAAAAAATACAATCACTTTCCTGGAAACAGTATCAATCAATGCGTTTCATTCTCCGAAGTATTAACGATACGGTTACTCATATTTGAACACGCTCCATAAAATCGATGTTAACTGTTTTATAGCTTCCCTCTCAAATCGCAAATTGGGCTATTTACAATATATAAATCAAACAAACTTAAACACTTTTGGAACTGCACATCTCTACCTTGCCAATGCAAAAACTCGTTACTTGTCTCTAAGCATTATACCTGCTCTCTTATAGCAGTCATTTGAAATAAAATTAATATCAAGAGCAATCTGGCGATCAATTTCGAAACCTCTAAAACCATATGAATATTAGAACGCATAAATAACTGCAAGCCCCCCCCCCCTCCCCCCGAGTCAATTAGGCTATCACAAGATTCATCGAAATTCCATAATGAACCATGACTTCCAGAACATACGTTCTGATGTGCTTAAACCACTTTCTGTGCAGTATAGGGTTAATAAGCAAGTGCACCCTAAGATAAAGTCCTGCGATAGTAAAGCGAACCGGGATGTTTCGGTATTCATGGGCACGCCTCAGGTCGCATCAAGTTGCCCCTTCCCTCAATCAGTCACGATCTGCGACCTCATTATATTTCAATCTAGGGGAAAATGTCAATTGCCCATTATCATAATACACAACGGCACTTCTTGTTGTTTCACCTACATTTTTCTTCTCGAGCTGCGGGCGCTTTGCGTTACGGCGGCGTGGGTAGCAGCCACCCGGTATGGATTTCGTGAGGGGTTTATGCGAAGGATGCAGTTTAATGTAAAAACAATTCTGTCGTCTTAAGTGAATTATGTTAATTAAGATACAAAGTTAAAGGATATTTATTACATTCATTGACTAGGGCTTTTGTCTTGGCATGAATAAAGACATAACCGAGAGGCTGGGATGTATCCTCATTCCTTTTTGATCAGGCGTAGATCCTACATGCATACCGTCCCAGGGGCAAGTAAGTGGTGATTACTTAAACAAGATGAAAACGGAATCCCCGGTTGCCTTAATTCGGTAAAGCAAACACCACTTTATGGCGTGCTCTTCGACTTAACTGGCCGAGATTTACACAAATTAGAACTCCTTATTCCATTGCCGAGCCGCGGCTGGAGGAAGTATAAAATAACAAACATCAGGATTGAATAAAAGTATTGCTAATAATTGGAGCAAGAAAAGAAAACACTTGGAAAAGAGGTCAGTTGAGATTTTTAAACATTCTTAATAAACGAACGGCATTGACATTCATATTGCTCTAACTTAAGGCATAATAGAGTTTTAGCCCCCTTCCCATACGCACACTCATACAAACGCATGCTTATATATAAATAAATATCTGTGTATACATTATAATTGTATTGAAGGATGTTCTCACATTGACAACTATCTATGGTAGATATAGACTTAGTGATTTGGCGTTTTGTAAAAGATGGTCATGTTTTAGTAATTAAGCTTGAATTCTTTAAAAAAAAAACTACAGACAAAATTTCAAACAGACATGCATTTTCATTTATTTGCGTATTAAATGGCAAGTATTTTAAGCTTCACATTTCCTTGGTGTAAATAATTCCACTTATAAAATGATAGCATCAAGAACACATTTCTGTACTGGAACATGCGTCACAAGACAGCCGTTGGCTCTATGTTTAAAGAGAAGGTTGAGTTCTGGGAAAGGTGAAAAATAATTTGTGAGCTTTCTCATTCCCTTTATGTCAGCTTGGAAGAACATGTCTCCTGAAAAGGATTGCTCTTCAAATGTCTTCATTTTCGAAAAAAGACAGAACAAAGGCAGAACATTCATGCCACGTGTGTGTGTGTAGTCCTATATACTCATTTATGTGTGCAGTGCATGTGATTTTCAGCGAGATTGAGAAAATATCTTATCATTTTGATGATTCCAAACCTGACAGTAATGCTTATTTTCCCAATTGCTTTGAGACAGTTTCTTTCACAGTGTAATCGCATGACCAGAGCTCAACTTTACATTTAAACCCCGCTTCCCCTTTACTCCTGTTATACACAGGAAAATGCATTTCCTGTTTGATCACAAAATTAAAGTCCCTGTTTAGAACCTAATTTGTTTCAAATACATTTCTCATTAAAATTATTCGTACGTAAATATCGCAGCACAGCAACACTGGCCAAAACTTCTTCAATCTATCGTCAGCAGGAACTAGTTTGCAGGCACAAACCCTGATCAGTCGTACAAGAGAGTCTGCGCTGTAAGACTACCATAGGCCATGTACTGTAGCTGCTCCTGACACGACCAGTAGGTAGCTGGATTAGGCTCCTCTCAAGACACAATGATTTTCTGATAAAGTGTCAAATTAGGGTCTGTGCTTGCAGACTAAGCAGGAACCACCTTCTTCTATGTACCCATCTTTCCCCGTAAAGAGAAATCTGTTCCTAGAAACCCCCAAATGGCCTCTATAATGCATCCCTGATGCTCCATTATCCGATCATTACGCCTTTAATTTTCCCGCTTTTTCTCTTTTCGCGGTTCGCAAAATGAGGCGCGGGACCGCCGGCTCCAAATATAATGTCGTCTGCGAGTTTTCATCGTAATCCATATTTCCAATTTTGTTCCAGATGGGCTCATTCTACGTGATCATAACAATTTCAATTATAGGGATACATTCTTCTCTCCTCTGTCCCCAATCCCTCTCTCCATCTCTTCATCTCTCTCTCTAACTCTAAATGCTACTCAATAACCACACTGTATCACGTTTATTTATCTATCTCTCTATCTCTCTTTCTATCTATCTATCCATCTCTCATTCTCACTCTATCTCCACACTGGTATCACGCTTCTCTTCTCTCTCTCAATCTTGTTCTCTCCCCGTACTGTGTAACCACCTCACTCTCTCTCTCTCTCTTTCCCCACCCCCCTCTCTCTCTCTCTCTCTCTCTCTCTGTCTCTCTACATTCACCTCTCTTTCTCTCCCTCTTTCTCTCTCTCTTTCTCTCCCTCTTTCTCTCTCTCTCCGCGCATTGTCTCACCGTCTCTCTTTCCTTTTCTATCTCTTCTCTTCTCTCTCCATCCCACACCGTCTCTAAACCTCTCACAATCACACACACACTCTCCTCCTTCCTGTCTTTATCTCCTCTGTGTCTAATATCGTTTTCAAATCTTTAATCAAAGCCTTCGCATTAATAATTTGCGAGGCGTCTAAAAAGAGAAGTAAGTAGTCTAGTAGGGATTGAAAGAAGGGCATCCTTGATATCTCTAATCTATCTTCCCCCCCCCCCCCCTCCTCTCTCTCTCGCTCTTATAATCGCATTAGTGGTTAATTGCTAATGCTGGAATAAAATTGAAAAATAGAGTAATACAATAACAGAATATCGACCGCCTGAATAAACTGACCACCATGAAAATTATTACTTGATTAATTTTATAATAGCAATATATTCATTTCGTTTTTAAAGTCAAATAGCGAGCAAAAGGTCTTGATTAAATAAAAGGATAACAATACCACAGTATAATTTCCCAAAGTGAGCAGCTTATGGACTTCTTCAAGGTATACGGTGTGCATGCAAATTACCGTAAAACAAAGTGTAAGACTTTATTATTACAAGGAAAATTGGAAAAGTATTTGTAGCAAGTATTGTGGAAAAATACATATTTGCTTTGATGATTGGTAGAAATAAAAAGGTAGTTGTCTTTATACATAATAATGACTAAATCACAACAATGATGCTAATCCTTTCCGTTATGTATTACGCAATAATCAACAGAAACCTTCGAATGTCACATGAATGTTCTCAGCATTGTCTTTTTCCCCGGGCCCCTTATTTACAATGTAAACAACGATTGTGAACCAGTCTTCGGTGAATTACAGCCTCGATTTTGAACGCCACTGTGTATTAATATCCAAACCGGCTTCTATTCCCAAAGATGTGCATTTACCCCACCACGGCCAAATTGATTAACGTCATGGTTGAATGTCTCATTCTATCCTCCTCAATTTCGAATTCAATTTGAACTCCTAGCACACCAGTCAGGGACATCGCCGAGGGGAGTATATGGGGGTGGTGGATGGGCGGGAGGGGGGGGGGGCAAAAGAAACCGTTTTATGTCGTAATTATTGTCGAAAATTTTAAACATTTTTAACCTAAATGGAGGATGGTCAGGGGGCGGGGTTAAAAATTCTTAGCTAATGTCTGTTCCATCGCTTTGTAAAATCAAAATAAAAGAAAGTACAGTTATGTTTTTGAAGTGTATATACTTAGATTCTCTCAACACAAGTTCTCTCTGTTCTTTTGTTATGGTTGCTAGGCATGTAATCTTGGTAGTGTCCAAACTTGTATGGGCACTGACAGACCTTTCCCCGACCTCTCACCTAACCGTGCTTCGGACCTTGTTTTATCTTGAGCAAAGTGGCAATTTCCCCTCACGGTTACCCTCCATGTTGTCAACAACGCCTCATCTTTCAGAAAGAACTTTTCCACTGTTATACATTTTTGTTCTGTTCCGATGAGATTGATACGTGACACTCATAATTAGTACTTGTACTTGAAATACCAATCGGGACATGCTACAGATACTGCTTTCTGCATTGTAGCGAGAGCGAGAGAGCAACGTTTAACGTGAAACAAAATGAAAGGCAGAGGGGACGCGTTCTCAAAACTTCTATGAACGAAAGCCCTAGCTTCTCTTTGGAGTGTTGACCAAACACGGGCAGGAAATCCCTGGCGCCGCAGCTCAGAAATCGAACTAAACTGGTGGATAGGGGTACCCCGAAGTGCTAACCTCGACTCCTCTCTGTTTTCTCTCGCCCTTCAATGGGTAGTTTCCAATGCCTTATCACGGTCTTGGCCTTGGGGACGCAGTTACCTGACCGAGAAGGTTGTTGGGCAAAATCATTGCGACACGGTGCGTTGTGTGCGCCGCGTGAGAGGCATTCGATATCTGTGTTTTATCAACACGCCTAACATAACATTTGTTTTGCACGCTTGATGATGCTTTAGAACAACTTTGCGATTGATTCTGGTGGTTTAGGCAATGTTTATTCCTGTTTTAACTGGGATGAAGAGTCAGCATCGAATTTATAGAAAGAAAAAAAGTACTGAAATGAGCAGTTCGTCTTTTACAATGAATTGCTGGAGGTATATACGGTTGAGTTTAAAACATCATGTAAAGTGTGGGCGTTGATCCTTGACAGGTTAGATAAAGGGAACAGTTATGATGGATAGAAGAATATTCAACCAGTTCTTTTCGATCCATGGAGGAGTCGAATGAATGTTGTGCACTTGAAATGTGGGGGCGAATGTATGACTGAATAATATGCTGAAAATGGTCCAGCCAGCGAAAGAAAGAGATACGTTTTGAAAAGACTTGGAATTTACAAAATCGCCGAAACAAAGGTCGAGGAATCGCCAACAGCAATGAAGTAGCAATTCACCTGTCCTTTGATAATCTTCTCATTTCTAATAAAATGTATGATCTATGTAGTGGCGTATCAGTGGCGTAGCGTCAGTCAAATTATTGAGGGGGCACTGAACCGCACGAAATTGGAGACAATGAGTAAGGGGAATCTGTTTAGGGGATGCAAGGGGATCCGGCCTTTTGTTTTAAAAATTAAATAAAAAAGGGAGATCCAATTCACAAAAACCAATGACATGTGATGAAAGCGGGGGGGGGGGGGGGGGGCGGGACCACCTTAACCACCTCCCTCCCGATGCGTCCGTGGGGTGTGTTTCATCTTCTTTTCAGGTTCCTGTCAACCTATTCCCTTTCCTTTTTCCTCCTTGAATCCTCTTTTTCTACTTTTGGCCATTCGAGGAGGGACGGGGGGGGGGGGGGGGCGGTCCCCTTGTCTCCCTACATCTACGCCACTGTTCTCATTTCCCACAGCATGTATGGTTTATTCATAGGAGCGACCCTTTGATACATCTAAATTATTTCTCGCCGATGTACTATGCATTGTGAATCCAATAGTATCAAATTTCCATTCTGTTCTGCACGAGATCTCATTGTCGGTGAATAAATATTGTATGGGTTGTGCGGTCATAACCTCAGATTGAATTCGATAATTGATAAGCAAGGACCAAACACAGGCATAGTAAAAATACTGGCAAGGACCTTACATAGGCATAGTAAAAATACTCGCTACATGTACACGTACATGCTGGACTACATGTTGCGTTTTCCGTCCATTACTCAACCCTTTTATTTCAATTTTTAAGTCTGTCATTGATTTCGTACCTATATATATATTGTTTCGTTCTATATGACTGTTGTTATGATTAACCTGTACATAATGTTGATTGGAATTAATGAAACATATAAATACAAGACTAATTGATTATTTTTCAACATTAATTTTTATCTGAAGTCATGTACTTGTAAAGCTATTTCAACCTGTTTACAAGGCTCCTTGGGATACAGTATCTGAGAGACTACCCTTTTTTATATGCAGTGTAATATATTCCATGATTTTACCCTATAACCAAACACACACACACACAAAGCAGATTGCTTTTATTAGATGTTGCTTCGTCAAGCAAACCTTGAGCAAGCTTCTGGGTCCTCATGAGTCACCGTTCTCCATATCATTTTGTGAACTGGTCTCTTTGTAGCATCATCGTGCATCGCCATATTTATGTAACATATGTTTATTATGTAACTCCCCAGGTGTAGTACTGATCAAGTGACGGATTCGGGGGTGGCGGTAGTGGCGAGGGGGGTGAAGCTTGAGACACACGTCCTCTCTTTCTCTCCTTCTCTCTCTCTCTCTCTCCCTCCCTTTCTTTTACAGCATGCGTATTTCATGCGCATCAAACATTTCTCGCATCCCATGTATTTTTCACGACACTGGATCCGCCTCCGATGATCTCAGGTGTTGGATAAACTAATTCATCACCGATCGACTGACGGTTACGAATGTATGTGAGATGAGTCGGATGGTCGCTAATAAAGATAGGGCCGCCACGTCCACAATGATAAGCAATGAAGGACGAAGGATACTGAATTATTTATAGAGGGCGAACCAACATGGAGGGGAGATGGTCGTGTAATGGCGTCTGTTGCGATGGTCTGTCGAGGTGTGACGTAGATGCGATGAAATAGACACCTATAGCCCATGTGTTGGACAACATAAGCATTTGCGCAAACATTCCAAACTATAGAGATGTCGTTCTGATATACTTTCCATAGAAGGCGATTGCTTCATTCTATTTGCAGATCTCAGCAAATTACGTTTGGAAATTACTCCAGGTTTTTCTTAAACTATTCAACAAAGATTGTATATTGGTTGTGGTCTAGAATGTCAGCGGACAATGGATCAGCGGGTCCGGGTTTAAATCCCGATTGCAACACTAATATTTTTCTGACAAAAGCTAAATGTAATGTTGCCACTCTAGATCAACATGTGAGAGAAAAAGGTTCAGTGTGGATGGCGTTCTCTTTTACTTCTTCTTCTTATCTTTCTTCTTCTTCTTCTTCTTCTTGAATTGAATTGAATTGAATTCCTCTCTTTTTTCTTCTTCTTATTCTTATTTTTCTTTTTCTTTTTCTTCTTCTTCATTTTCTTCCTCTTCTTCTACTTCTTCTTAATTTCTTCTTCTTCTTCTTCTTCTTCTTCTTCTTCTCCTTCTCCTTCTCCTTCTTCTTCTTCATTTTCTTCTTCTTCTTCTTCTTTTTCTTCTTCCTCCTCCTCTCCTTCTTCTTCCTCTTTTTCCTTCCTTCTAGGGTCCAGTTCACCGGTTAAAGTACTGGGTAAATTCACTTTGAAGTGCATGGAAAACAAGAGACGTACATACCGAGAAAAAAAAGTTAAAGAACGTGTATCAAGTCGAAAGATTTTGTTAGTGTTTTGATCGGTCACTAAGCAAATTTTTAGAGCCAAATACTCGTAAGGTACGTGATGTACGCGATTCGCGTCCATTAAAGAGAAAGTTGAGTCCTGGTAAATTGTAAAAAATAACTTTTGTTGAACCTTCTCATTTTTTAAATATTCAGATTCAGATATTCAGATTAATAGATTTATTTCATTTTCATTTTTCAGAGTTACAATTTTATTACCTTGTGGAAGAAAATTCTAAGAGCAAAACAATTGCCATAAAAAAGATTGCTTTTAAAGTCTCTCCTGTTTTGAGTAAGACTAGAAATAATGATCAAATTTTGAAAATATCATTTATTGGTGTAGTCCCAAGTACCCATATCTGTGTCCAGTGCTTTTCATTGTTTGTGATTGTCAGTAAAATGTTGTCAATTTGTAATTCTGATGATTTCAAAACCTCACAATACACAATTGTTGTTTCTATGTGCTTAATCAACCAATCACAATATCTTCTAGAAAGTTTCTTTCGCAATGAAATTGCATGAACAGTACTCAACATTATCTTTAACTTCATCCTTTCGACGAGGAAGTCCTTGTCGCGTCAACCAGTCTGATACATTGAGTATTATTGAGCGACAATGCCCCAGTCTGAAGCTCTTCCCAAGAATTTTATCTTCCATTTTCAAAAGCATGAAATTCCATGGGCTCTGCCGTATTATGACATGTTTTATTTACCATATTACCGTGAAGTCATTATGTGCTACCAACAGTGGAGGCGTTCTAAATTTGAAGCACAGATTATTGGACAAGTCATCACTACCAGTTGCTTCGTCATGGCATAATTTCAAAATACTCCATATCATACACGTAGACATGCCTACCTACTCAAGGCATTGACATAATCTTTCGTAGCACGGCAGACGAAACTATAGCTTTGAGGAAATATGTACAAGGTGACGCAATACGTTGAAGGGCATTTGCCTAAACCAGATGTACTTCCTGCACACCAGGGGAGCGTTTCATCAAGCGTTTTGTCAGTGATTTTTACTGACAAATTGCTCTCAGCCAATCAGATGTTAGGATTTCAGTAGCTTATAACAGTTGTCGGTAAAAATCACTGACAAAACGCTTGGTGAAACGCTCCCCAGGTTTCATCTATCCACGCAAAACGCACACACTTTTATTCATAATCATGTTACAAGACAAGAACCAATTGGAGAATTAAGTTATATTCAAATGGAAAACGAAGGTTTAGTTTTTCAAGCAATTATGACAAGCAGTGTAATTTTTTTTTTAAACATTCGAACTATTAAAGAAATGGAGAGATCTTGTAACTTGAAAGTCTATTAAGAAAACGGGTTGAGTGCATGCAGTTCATTATATTATTTTCGCACTTTATCTCAATAAGTTGATGTTTTCATTCTGTTTTTTTTTAAAGAAAGAAATAGTAGAACGCGATCATAACTTAAGCAGGAGCAGGAGACAGAGTAGGAGAAGAACACTCTGAAGTACGCCGTGCAAACGCACAAAATGCTGTGAATTACACTCCATTTCCAGTCCAGTATACGTTTGCAGCGCCGCGAGCGCTCACACTTAAAGCAGTCGGGATCCGATATTAACTTTTACCCGATATAGCTGGCGGCAATTTCTTTCACTGCTAACGAGCGAGGATCTTAAATTCAACAACAAATCCCTTTTTCCCTACAACTTTTTTTTTTTTGCCAGTAAGCCGAAGATTTCTCTCTCTTAAACATCCTCACTTAATATGGAGTCTCTAACGAGGTAACATTCCCTGAAATGTCGCAGTGTAATGATTGTGTTTTGCAGTTTGTCAATTTGTCGGTGACGTTCGAAGGCCCGTTAATGGCGTTTCGACGCCCTATTTGCTATGTTGCCGTACTGAAACAGGAGTGTGAATCTACGGCTCGACGTCGATGAGAGGGTGAAAGGAAGCGCTTTAATTGAGGAGTGTCTGTCATTCTTTCTCATTTTCGAAGACCAGGCTGGATAGGTCTATCAAAGCGGAAAATCTCTCGAGTGGAATCAAGCGTGTTCAAGTGTTTGATTACACGGTAAAGACGCTCATCGTCAGGGGCAAGGTCAAGATCTGTATCCGTTTTAAAGAAAAAAAAAGCGAGGTAAGTAACAGTAATGGATGGGTCGTCTAGAATAAAAGACCACAGCGTAATGTGTGTGACAATGATTTCTGCGCGTGCGCAAGTTACGACCCTTTTCTCACCCTGCAATCTGCACGGATGCGTCATTTCCCTGTCGCAGGACTGGCGCGGGCTTGACGCGCGTGCAATGTGGGAGGAACCACGAGTGTATTCAGAATAAACAGTGTTAAACTGGCGTAAGCACTATTGCCTCAATATGCTCGATTAGCGCAGACAATAACGCAGTCGAAATGACGCGTCGAGTGCATTTGAAAAGTTTGTAAAAGTTTAAAGATATAACTTTTATTTTCACCTCTTTTGACTTATTATCTTAAAAGGAGATAAACGTCTTCATACTTTTCCGGTTCACTAAAACCATTTGCTTTATCGACAATACGTATTTTTCAAAACTTAATGATAAGAATAATATCACCTCCGGAGGCTTAGAGTTGTCCTCACAGTTACACAATTCCTGCATAATCTGATCATAATCTAATGTATGGAACATTGATGGTTAGTTTTACATACTTTCCTTTAAAACAACCTGACCTATATACTATCTTTGTTAAAAGAGAGGGGCATATTTTACGTTATGATTGTTCACTTTTGTAAAAACAATGTAACAAATGTATACTCTACATTGATTTTAAACAATAATGCCCCTTTTCACAAGGAAAACTCTGATATAAATGTCTAAACATATTGTTTAAAAATGCTAAAACCTGACCTTTTTGTGCTGTAATTTGAAACAAGAGAGTTGTTGTTGTTGTTGTCTTTTTGTTTTGTTTTGTTTTGTTTTTTCTACTAGGTATGTTTTTGTGAACTGGACGTAGCAGGTGTCTTTGCTAATCATTTGGGATAAAAGCTCACAGTTTCCTTTGGGTGCATCTGTTATATAATGGAGAATCATTAAGCCCCGCAAGTAGATATGACAAGTAACATAATGCGTAGACACCTAAACAGACTAGGCGCGAAAATAGCCCTTATTATGAGCATTTTTACATTAGACGCCCTGGTAAAATACTTAATCAACAATAAGGCTAATACAGCAGTCACACCGAACAGGCCGGCACCAGACCGATAATAGCGCGCACATAAAATTACCTGACTCCGATAGGCCAAGTTCGTTCGGTTTGGTGTCTGTTTCAGTGTGACTAGGTGTAATGTTGTTCAGTCATATTAAATGTAGTTACAAGCGATGAATCTCGGCGTCCGAAACAAAATAAATGGTCTTAAAGTGGTGTATCCAGCTTAGGGTGAACCCCCCCCCCCCCCCCGCCTTGAAGCGGCAGGAAAAAATACAATTGCATCACACCACAACTTCCCAACTTGCCATCCGTCTATTGCACTCTGGACGCCCCGCATACATTACGCCCCCGCCTGTCTTGAGACGATTACGCCCCTTCTCCTTCTGGAGATGATTACGCCCCCTCCCCCGTTTAGCAATTTCTTTTGACGACACTGGGTCTCATATGAATTTTTTTTTTCCAGTTGCACCTCTTATAAACAAAAGCAAATTTGACGATTTGAAAGAAAGTTTTATTATATTTTATGTCATATTATATATATTTTTCTCGTAAACCCTCAGATTCAAAATCGTCAGAAGGCACGTGAGACTGACATCTAGGTCTCGTGGGCTGTGGCCTTTACACTCTTCCCTTATTCGGGGAACTAGAGAGCGAACTCTGATATCTTATATGGGATTATTTTCCGACTCCCCCGTCCCGGCAAATGGGTTATTGACTTAAAGTGGAGAGGGGAGATTCGACTGAAGCTGCATGCACCCAAGTGCCTTTAGGTGTGAACATGATGCAGCATGTTCCAGCCAATGTTAACAACTGTAGTCTTACCTAGAGCTGCTGTCGGATCGATTGGGCTTGTAGGCATGTAAGGTGAGGGGAGGGGTGGGTTTGGACACGGGATAATGGTATGTAATAATCTATCTGGATATGATAGGTATTTGCATCCCTTTTCAATATTTACAGTGACTAAAAATGCAAGTATACGAAGAAATGTAATGTATTTTTACCATTTGAATGTACTTTGTAATAGCAAAATGAGATAAGGAACGATTCGTGAAATTAGCATCAAAGGAAATGGAAGTACGCCTAAACTACATTAGTGATGGATGAAAGGGTTAAGTAATACAAATTCATTTTTTGATTATTTTATGACAGTTTAGTAGACTAAATTAAACTATCAGAAAGGAGAAATAATATACATGCAAAAAGATGAAGTATTGACACTTTGGTGACCGTCTGAAGAAGTACCCTGGAAGTACAAGTGAAATCTAAATTGAATAGGAACAAAACTGGAGAAAGGGCACTACACAATTAGGGTCCCTCCTAGAGAATATGAAAGAGAATAAAAGCAACTGTGATTAAGGATTCGTGAATTGTAGAAAAGGTGGGAGAAGATGATATTTCTTATCAAGACTTAATTCAAACTTAGGTTGGTCAGAACATTCGATGTATCATTGATCTGCTGTTCCAGCTTAAATAAACAGCAGACACAGACCTGACCTGACTTTTATCAGGTGCAAGTTACCCTCGAAATGTCGAACGCATTGACGGCAGCAGCTCAACCCCGAAAGTTTGACCCAATGAAAGAGTCGCTGGATGACACCCCCTGAGTTACCCTCTCCACGGCGCGTCACCAGACCAAATACCCGTCAGGGGGTGCGATTGGCAGAAGTAGTGTCATGATCTGCGACCGCCCTTGAGCCTCCCCCCACTCCAATCAAAATAAAGGGGGCAGACACACGGAGCCGGATGAATGATGGGTGAGGAACGCAGCCGAGATGCGGCGATCACGCAACATCATTGGCATGACAGCGAGACAGAGTTGTTCCATCAAACGGCGTAATCCATTACGTCAAAGAATCAACAGATACATCACACACAAAGAGAGAATAGAGAAGAGAGAAGTTGTTACAAAATCAACATTTGGGTAAATATGCATCGATCACTGCCGTTCCCCATTGTCGTAGGGGTTCTTTCTCGTTTTATGAAACACGAGACTCTACCTGTTATTCTTAGCAAGGAAGTCGCGCGGAGACCTGTTTCACATCTAAGGAAGATAACCCGCTGGTGTTGTGCGAAGTCGAGAAGGTTCATTGCTGATTGACGATTTCTGCTGATCTTGGTGACATCCAGGATAAATATGGATTTGCTTGTTAGTAGTCTTGGAGACCAAAGTCATTTATGGTTAGATAAAAGAACAAAGTCTTGACTTCTTAAGTTCTTTATTCTCTTTGTCCATTGTAGGTTCACCATAGCCAGTGTGGTGAATTCGAGTCTATTCCACATCTAATCGGGTTATTCGACAAAGTCTCAACTTCTTGAGTTCTTTAATTTCTTTGTCCATTGTAGGCTTATCATTGCCCTTGTGGCACATTGGATTGAATTCCAAATTAATCGGTTGATTCCACTCTTTGTCCATTGTAAGTTTATCATTGCCATTGTGGCAAATGCGATTGATTTCCACATTTAATTGGTTTATTTGACAACGTCTTAACTTCTTCATGTTCTTGAGTTCTTTAATTTCTTTGTCCATTGTAATCTTATCATTGCCGTTGTGATGGATTTGATTGACCTCCATATTAATATGTTAATACACTGCTCATCAATACAGAAATATATAAAGCACGAAGTGAAACAACGGTCCTTTCCTTATTCGCTGTTACATGATGCTTTAACAAAAATTTGTTCACACTATGAGGAAAACAGATTTTTGGTCTATATGTCATTGGAATATACTAATCGCAACTTACTATTTTTGTCGTGTTTAAAGTTAATTTGTGATCAAGGTTGTTCTTTTTTACCCCCCAAAATTGTTTCATCCAGATGACCTTGATTTATCTTTAGAGATAATTAATATTTCACTAATATACCATAAAAAGGAAACAAACAGGGATTTAAATTTTAAATTTTTCTCTCCGTATATTATACTGATAGACCTCCTTTGTTTTTGTTTTTTTAACGAAAAAAGAATGTTAAACGAGGAATATTCGCGATTCTTTCTTTCGATTTGAATCTTTTGAGCTTATGAAATCTCTGTCCTTGCGAGTGTTTGGAGCTGTCCTTTTATAAGGCAGTATTTTAGAGTCGGCTAATAATAAAGTGGTATGTTTAGATTTAGGTTGAGTCCACTTTAGATTTTCGGCTAAGAGGCCCTGAAGGCAAACCCTTCATCTGACTGACGTTTGCACTCTTTCATATGGCAATCACAATGTTGACATCTGCTGTAAATCTTCAGATTTACTCTGGAGAATTTCATATTTTGAGGAGATAAAATCTCAATAAAAAATTCTTCCAGACAGCTGGTTGAGATCTGAGATAAGACAGGAAGGGAATCAGTTGGTCTGCAAGTATGATGTTTGGAGAAGATCTAAGGATAAGATACATGAGTTCACTGCCCAAAAGTAATTCTATACAGGTATGTTATTAGAAAATCGTACTGGCTATATGATTTAAGCTTTAAAGTTCTTATCCATGAAACTTGAGGACAATCCAAACACATAATACACCATTAATGATTTTTAGTTTTGAAAATATATCCCTTTTTAAAATTTCATTTTCAATAAATCACAATTGCTTGTTTTTGTTGTAGCATATTATGTATTTAGGATGTTCATACAAAGTAGGTATTACTATTCTAAACATGTAATTTGATACTTGTTCTATTTTTTTTTAATCGGGGGGGGGGGGGGGTTGCACATTGTCATTAGGAGTGAATGTTTCAATGTGAAATTGCCCGACTGCATTTACCTTTAGGTATTTTAAGTGTACGATGTTCATCGTATTGTTTAAAAGCATCACTGTAATATTATCGTGCAGTTGAGTCTCTGACACACTGATTGTCGCGGAGCACACAAAAACCTCACTTTGACTAAAAAACGAAAGATATGTACGTACGAGTCATCAAATGCAACACTGCAAAAACAACCCATACATTTCACTTTACTCTAAATGTATATTTGGACAAGAAACTGCAAAATGTATACCTCAGGGATATGAGCGTAATGGGACATAATGTTGTACGTGTTCCCGCATGAGCCCGTAAAGTGTAAAATCAATCGGGACTTTTACCCGTCTTCTCATGAATAATTATAGCAAAAAAAAAAAAAAAAAAGGGAAGGGGGGCTCACCATGCTCACCGTGGGCAGGAAAAAGAAAATAGGGGATTTTCTAGAAGTCTGCATAATCGGCTAAAAGACGGAGACATTTCTCCATGTAATGCATGACATTTTGCAAGGCGATCCCGCAGGAAACGCTGGTTTCGATGAATTCCCTACAGGCTCTGAGGGGGGAATGTACGTTTGTATTTATTTTGGAACACATTGGTACACATTTTCAGGGGGAAACTGATTCTAGCGTTACGTCTCGACCCCGATTTCATTTCCTTAAAACGACATTCACGTTATCCTTTAAGAATTTAATAACAGTTTTGGTTCCTTATTTATTTTATCGAATTGGTTAAAGAACTACTGGTTGAATTCACCAGAGCAATGATTAGATTCAACAAGTGTATTTAAATTCACCTGGCATGGTTTATTTAGAGTTAGGTATCAAATCACTCCACCTACTTTTTTCTTCCGCATAATTACTCCAGTTTTGGAGGAAACTGTTTTCTTTATCGTTAACTCTTTATGTACCACATAAATGATATCCCTGTGCCACAGCAAGCATATTCCTCAAGGGCTAGTTTTACCAACGTCTTCAGGTTTACTTTTACAACTTCCGGTATTACATAGGTAATATAAAGGAGGTTATCAGGTAGCCCATCAGGACTGGTGGTGGGCCATTACGCAAAGCTTTTGTAATACGCAATGCAAATCCTTTTGCTATTGTTGATTCTTATTACTCGTATTGTGCCGATATCCTCTGACTCGTGGCAAGCCTGCGATTCTGCCAATTTGCACTCATGGCGAGTGAAAGGTTAATGTTCTCATCGCAGGCACATCGTCGTATATTTTTTTCCCGGCTGCCTTTGCGCTATCACAAAATAATCACATAGTGAAATGATAACGGGGCTAAACTGTGAAGTTAATGTCGCATAAATTGTATTCAATTTCATTAGGTCACGGGCGGCTATACATCTTTATTTTGTACTTATCCCTCTCACAACAAAATGGGCACTCAAGTAATAAAAAAAAAAAAAAAAAAAACAAAAAAACAACAACAAACAAACAAACAAACAAATAAAAGCAGGCGACGTTTAGGAAATTTGCAGTGTTTGACCGATGTTTATTTCCTGTTAGTTCAACTTCGTCTCAAAGCTTAGAATAATTCCCATATACGAAAGGCATGAATATTCATAACATGGAATTAATGTGCATATTTGTATTTAATTTGGATTTCTTTTCCCAATATTTTGTTTTTCATTGTTCAGATATTCCCAGTCTACCTTGATCTTGAAGAAGCAAGCACTGATTTGGGGGTAAGTTCGTTTTGTAGATTTAATAAACCGAGATAAAGTAATTTTCCTTTGATAAACGGTGTTTATTATTTTTTTGTAAGTACATTTTGTTGTATAGACAAAATCGTATTTTTTTAGACATGCGAGGAACACGAGTACAAAATCTTATCCACGCTCTTATAGCTAATGTTTTGAAGGTTGGGACAAAAGCTAGAGAAGCAAGTTCGCAACTTCGTAATTAAAAAAAAAAAAAAAAATTAAAAAAAAAAAAAAAAATCTCACCAAGTCACTTTTGCCCATTTGGTATGAGTTCTGTTACCACTTATTTGTTGGCTTGGAGACAGGCATGCAGTTGCATTTTCTTTGCTTTTTTTTTCATTTTTAATCAAGATCCCGGGCCAGTCCAGACCACATCTCTTTTGGAACTATATTGATATGGGATGGTTAAAGAGAAAGTTGAGTTCTGGGAAAGGTGAAAAATAATTTGTGGGCTTTCTCATTCCTTTTATGTAAGTTTTAAAGAACTCCGTAGAAGAAATGTCCCCTGAAAAGGATTGTTCTTCATATGCCCTCATATTCAAAATATGACGAGAAATACCTGAAATGTCCGGGCCAATTATTCATGCCACTTGTATGTGCAGTCCCATATACACATTTATGTGTGCAGTGCATGTGCTTTCTAGCGAGATTGGGTCAAACTTATCATTTTGATAATTCTAAAACCTTACAGTATACACCAATCCTTATGTAGACATGATCAACCTCTCCCAATTGATTTGAAAAGTTTCTTTTACAATAAAATTGCATGGCCAGAACTCTTTTTGTCCTTAACAAAGAAGGAACTTACTGTATACATAATACCAACAAAAAAGAAAAAAAAAAATAAATAAAAAATAAATAAATAAAAAAATAAAAATGGATGCGATAGGAGGGAATTGATATTTGACAAAATAATCCAAACCTTTTCTTAGGGGTTTTACCGGCGTATCCACAAATGTATAATAAGGGATCCAAATCATCCCCAGATTCTTTCTTATAATAGAATGTTTCTGAACAGCCCAATAAACTGCAAGTAACTGAAAGTGATTTTTTTCTTAGCATTGAAAGGGGTGGGGGTGGGAGGGGGGGGGGAGGGGTGGCTTTGCCTATACTGTTAGACGCCACATTGCTTGGATACTAGCATTTCATGATCGTCATAGCGGAATGAATGATTGTTGAATTGTTATATATTTCGAACTGCTGACAGATATGAGTGAATATCTCCTGTGTCACATGATCTCATATCTTTGACAGTATAGCGAATGAGGACAAATTAAAGGAACTTCGCAAACTTCTACAACAATGACCGACATAGCTGAGAGAGAGCGAGAGAGAGAGAGAGAGAGAGAGGGGGGGGGGGGGGGGGGGAGAGAGAGAGGGAGAAAGATTATAATAGTGAGATGAATAATGCACCTTATTGGCGTGGGCGGCTGAAATTCGGTTTAATTCATGACCCTCTCTACCTCCCTTTAAAGTAAAGCAACCTATGCGCGACCTATAGCCGGCAGTTGGCGATATTATGCAGACAACATGACGCGATTGATACTGAGATGGCAAATTGTGA
Source organism: Heliocidaris tuberculata (assembly GCA_025618425.1). Taxonomy (NCBI): domain Eukaryota; kingdom Metazoa; phylum Echinodermata; class Echinoidea; order Camarodonta; family Echinometridae; genus Heliocidaris; species Heliocidaris tuberculata. The sequence continues at coordinate 28,230,960 of CM046849.1, forward strand.
CATTTCGTCACAATTTCCCCTCTTTCCTCTCCTTTTCCGGGTGTTCCTTCCCCTCCAATTTACCCCTTCTGCGTCGTCTTTTTTGTTTGTTTGTGTGTTCTTGTTTCAAATGCCCGAGCAGATGCATGCTGGGCAAACTAAGTTATTGAGTTGGTAATCATATTAGGTATTCCCGACAGAGAGGGAGGCTAGGGCGAAGCTAAATTCGTGTGTACTTCAATGGAGTGAAATCGCATTAATACTTAGAATGTCCGCAAACGCTTTTCCTGCCTTTATGCAAACCTTTTGTCTCCCCCTTCGCGTTGAAATTATCGGGAATTGTAATAACAGAACCATGCATGTGCACAATTATCCATAGCTTGAGGAGTGGTTAAAACGCAAGAATAGAAGGTTTTGTTTTATCTTGCTTGCAGCCTGAATTGGCCTGAATTGAAAATAAGTAACTTGCCTAAAAATCACATCAAACAGGCCAGCTAAGATAGGGGGAATAATTATGCCCACCCTTTTAATACACTATGGCGTTGATACCTAGATGTAATTCATACGCAAACACGGGACAAGGGTTTTCTATCAAGCCTGTAATTAAAATGTAAGGAAAGGCTGCATGTGCTTAGCAATACCAACATCACTTAATATTTAAGAGCATTCAGTCCAGACAATATTGCCATTGTATAATAACAACACCCCTTTAAGATTTTGATAAACTTTTTACCTCAATAAGGATCTACTCCTCTACGTCTACGCCCCCCCCCCCCCCCTCTTCCGAACGGGAGGGGATCACTTACGTCATTCTGCGGATAACCAAAGCTATTTCGATTTCTTCATTTTGATCTTCATCCTTTTTAGGGTCTTTCATATGAAATCACAATGGGTCATAATGTTGCCATGTGATCATAGATATTGCTTGTATTCCTGTCGTTTGATATGTTGACAGTTGAGAGCCAGAAAGGCGTTAACTCAAATGAAATTGAGTTAACGCCTTTCTTGCTCTCGGCAAACTGTTTTACACTTTTCCACCTATCTCCTATGGTAAAGCCAATATAATATGTTTCCTTTTTTAGAAACATAATATCTATTTAATGATGGCAGACGCCTCAAAACTATCAACTTGTCGCAAATCCCCCAACAGAGATATTAGGGGGAGGAGGGGGGGGGGGATTTCTCGGAAGATGTGTTAGTTTGGTTGACCTTTGTGTTGTATAGCTTTCTACAATCTCTTGAATCTCTATAAATCCTCATTATAAGTAGTTCAATCCAAACTAACAAACAATCCGGCGACTTATTAATATGGGGGCGCGATGGCTTAGTGGTATAGAGCAGTGGTCTCGTAACTGGGAGGATAGGGATTCGGAACCAAGTGGATGCGCTAGTGCCCTTTGGTAAGGCATTAATCCTCATTACCAAGTCCCTCAGAGAGGAATTAAAGCCATCGGTCCCCTGGTTGCTTATACTTACAAGCATACATACGCCTTCTTAGCAGTCAAGTAAAACAAACCAGCATAGCTGGCGTAGCCGCGGTTTTCAATCAATATTTTTTTTTCTTTTATATGCCGTATGAATATTTTGTTTTATCTTGATGTATCTTGCCAAATTAATAATAAAAATAAATAAATCAAAAAACTTTCCAGTTTGAACCGGGGTCACATATTATGTATTTCATATCATAGCAAAGCAAAAAAATGATTGAGGTAGATCAGCCCCTTTGACTTATCGCTATACCCCCATCCCTCCAAAAATATCCAACTAAATAATTTTTAGCCCTTTATAACTCCTTCCATCACTGTCATTTCTTAAAGAAGGTACTGAAAGTATATTTTTGTGAGTTTCCGCAGTGCGCTTGTACTTTTGAACGCTTGGTGACCTAAATCCTGCCGCTAAAACATATTTATTCATGACAGAAATAACCGAGATTTCTTTTTATTCCACTTCTGTCACACTGTAAGTGTCACTTGAGCGACAAGTGTTTCCTCTTGTTTGTCTGTGGTGAACTGAGTGACATTCCTTAGTAAGTATCTCCCTCATTTTCCCTCGCTGTGTCTGTGTCTGTGTCTGTCTCTATCTCTCTATCTCTTATTCTCTTCATCTCCTTCTCTCTCTCTCTCTTGTTTGCATGTGGTGGATTGAGTGACGCATTTTTCTCTTTTTTTCTCTCCCTCTTTATGTCTCTTAATTTCTCTCTCCTTCTTTGTTCGGTCTCTTATTCTTTTTCTCTCTTTTCTTGTCTGTCTGTGATGGACTGGGTGATGCATCGCCCGTCTTCACCCCCCTTTGTCTCTCCCTGTCTTCATCGCCATCCCTTTTCCCCCTTTTCACTTCTTCTCTTTCTCTCTTTATTTATATTTTTCTTTCTTTCTTTCTCTTGTTTTTCTGTGGTGAACTGAGTGATACATCGCCTGTCGTTTCCCTTTATATTTTTTTAAATTCCCCTCTTTTCTTTTCTTTCTCTCTCTTCCTTCTTTTATTTTTCCCCCTCTCCCTTCTTCCCTTTCTTCCCTTTTCTCTCTTTCCTTTTCTCGTTTGTCCGTCGTTGACTAAGTGACACTTCGCTTCTAATTCATTCCTCTTTTATCTCTCCATCTCTCCTCTTTTTCTCTCTCCTTTTCCCTCTTTCTCCTGTTTGTGTTTGCTTGAACGTGCTTGCGTGTATGTAAAATTATTATCTTCGGAATGCAAATTGTTTTTTTTTATTATAACATCCCTTTCATAACGAAAACATAGAGACAGAATTAACATCTGATTTTAACTTTTCATTTATGTGGTGTTTTACTCTTCATTGCAGACTACCTTGATCAAAAGTATCTTAAAATAGGATTTAAAAAAAAGGAAATTGTCTAAAGTCACTCTAAATTGTTGAAACCTCCAATATTTTGACTTTTTTCAAAAAGCAAACTGTCAGATTCAACTACGAAAAATTTGTTGAAAATCACGTGCACAGAAAACACTATATGCTCACAAGTTCATACGCACTAAGCTGATTTAATTTCTTAGGAAGTGACAAATATCAAACTTATTTCATAACGAATGGTCTAATTATTCTTCGTAGCGCTTGGTCCAAATTGGCTAAATTCTCACAGAAAGTTATCACAATTATCGTTAATAATTTCTTTATGAACCATAATTATAATGGAAATATTGAATATCATGAAACACAGTCTGCTCAGCAATCAATTAAAGTATGCGATGACAAATAGTTTTAAAAAAAAAATGAAAAGTTGCAGTCAACATCAAAATGGAATTCTAGATGGGAGTTTTTGGAATTTACCTTGACACGAGTGTCAGTCGTTCGAGTCTGAGAAAGGACGCTAATTGAATTCTATTGCGGCGCAACTTTTCCCAGCTTTACAAATAAATCGGTTTTTCATCTTTGCATTATGTAGCACCCACACATCTCTTTTATCTACTCATATCGTATAACAGTCTTGATACCCATAAAAGGTCTGCATATTGACTCTTTTTTCTTTTCCTGCAATATCCAAGCAGTTTTAGACCTGCTCTGTGATTGTAAGCGATACTTTCCATAGATGGATGCTAGCTTTCACCTGCCTCCAACCCTGGTCGTTCAATAAATCTCAGACTTCAGAAAGCTCACTTGATATTTGATCAGTCGACGGCGAGTTCGCGCAAAACAAGTGAATTGAACCCAGTCCGTGACGATTCGATAAGTAAGTGAATATTGAGCCATAGTTTTGGCAGGCGGACTGGTAGGTCATAATATTTGCTTAAAGCCGAAACTTTAAGATAAACGATGGTAAAAAGATTTAAAGCACTTCGATATTTTAGCACACTCTTCCCCAAAATATCTTACACTTACGCGCACACGCACCCGCGAGTTCCATCAAAGTAGGTTAAGAAATGAGATAGTTATGAAAGTTTGAAAAGTCTCAGTTTACTTTCTATGGCGATCCTCAAGTTGGCAATGTTGCTTCAAAGTGACAGGTTTAGTAGTACAGCTCTCCATATGTTTTGTACACAAAATTTCACATTTTCCCCATTATCTCTCAAGGTGCAGCATGTCTCCTTCTTAGCTCAAGATATATCATAGGAAAATGTATTTGACACGACATATGTTGAGTTCACAAAAAGACAAAGCAGCATCTTTAGAGATAATGGAGAAAATATGAAATTTTGTGTACAAAACATATGGAGAGTTGTACTACTAAACCTGTCACTTTGAAGCAAATTTGAGGATCGCCAAAAAAGTAAATTGAGACTTTTCAAACTTTCATAACTTTCTCACTTCTTAACCGATTTTGATGGATTTTTTTCTTCAAAATTGCTCCTCTCTATCCTCTCTTTTCATTAAAAATGATTTTTCCTCAGGGTTTCGTTCTCCTTTAATATATGTTAATTTTTGGTAATCTCATTTTATGTCAAAGAAATATACATGTATGTAACTACCTTATTTGATGAATTAATTCTGCACCACTTTGTTGTACAGAAAGTGAAGTATATCACGTCTTTTCTCCCCCCCCCCCCACACTTTCTGCGTACATCTACAGTTCTTTCTAGTCCATCCTCTTTTTTATCTTTACATTGTATTCAATGTAGCTGTAATTCAAAGCGTAGGCCTTGAGACGTAAGTGTATACTAATACGTTTTTCATTACCTTATAGTATCTTACCAATTGAGAATGAAATCGTAGGATCCCCCGACGGCGTCGAAATGTTTACGAAGCCCCGTGACATCGTTATTATTGAATATACTTTGTCACTTTTAAAGGCATTATTATTTTAGTTGTTATGTGCTCTTTAAGAAAGAGTGAGATTTGCACTCTGCTAGTGATCTTTTATTCAGGAGTGAATATTGAGTGAATGCTCTCTAAAAAGTAAAGAGCTATTTTTCACTTCATTTTCACTTTATTTTCATTAACCCGGCCAGTGATTTATAGAGAGTAGAGGGAAATTGGCCTAAAGTTACTCGGAACGCAGAAAATGGGATAAACTTACGTTAAACCTTGGTATTACCATTGTTAGGATATACACATAAAAGTGCAACTTATGTTATGCACATGTAGGACTGCGTTTCTTTTTGTTGATCAAACTATTTCATTAATTCATTATCTTTCTTTACTCCCTCATACCAGGTACCATTTATATCAAGTTCTAAGCAGTCGATGCATATAGTTTTTGTCCCTTTTTCCTTAGGATATTACTGTTCCTCTCTATATGCCAGCACTCGAGACGACCTATAATTGGAAGTCAGGTTGAAAGGGTACGGGAAGCCCGATCCGCCAATTAGGGTTGAATAATGAGGAGTTTAGTTACGGGACCTTCAATGAGGCCGCAGTTGAAATGAAATCAGGGCACCTAGGCTATATGAAGGTTGCTATAACACACTGGTCATCAGCCTCAGGCGCGCCGGAAGCAATTCTGGATTGGGGGGGCAAACAACCCAGGGGGCTCACTATTTTGGAGGGGGAGGGGGCTCATGTCAAAAATTTTCGGAGGTGACCAGAGGTGTACGCAGAATTGTTTTTTTTTGGGGGGGGGGGGACAAGACGCGTAAAATTTTCGAAGAAACTCGAAAGCGAGATAGCGAAGCAACAGAGCTGGTTACGAGCACTGGCGTAAATCACACATATAATCTTTTATTTTGCGAGCGAGCGAAAAATAACCACTTTTCTAAGTTATATACAATATTTTCATTCCAACTCTTCTTCTTTTTCTTCTTCTTCTTCTTCCTCTCCCTTTTTTTTTTTTTTTTTTTTTTTTTGGGGGGGGGGGGCTTTTGGGGGGGGGGGCGAAAATGCATTTTGCCCCCCCCCACTTTTTCGTTTGGGGGGCGACTGCCCCCCCTGCCCCCCCCCCCCCCCCCCGCTTCCGGCGCCTATGATCAGCCTGGACATTGGTAGAAAGAAAACGGAAAGAAGACAGATGGAGGAAACGAGAGAGAGAGAGAGAGAGAGAGAGAGAGAGAGAGAGAGAGAGAGAGAGAGAGAGTAAGATAAGAGAGTGTTGGAGGAAGGATGCCGTCCTCACCCTATCCCTGTTCCTTCTTCTCTTTTTTTCGATCTCTCTCTCTCTCATCCGTTCTACGTCTTTTATGTATCTCTGTCTATTTCTCTCCTTCCATTTCCCATCTACCCTTTTACTCCCCTATCTATCTCCATTTTTTCTCCCCCTCTCTCTCTTTCTTTCTCTCTCTGTCACCCTCTTTCTTTCCTTAACATACACACACACTCTCTCTCTCTCTTTCTCCCCCCCCCCTCTCTCGTTCTTAGTCCCCTATTTTCTCTTTTACTCTCCTATCTATCTCCCTTTCTTCTCCCCCTCTCTCTCTTTCTCTCTCTGTCACCCTCTTTCTTTCCTTAACATACACACACACACTCTCTCTCTTTCTCCCCCTCTCTCTCTTTCTTAGTCCTCTATTTTCTCTTTTACTCCCCTATCTATCTCCCTTTCTCCCCTATCTATCTCCCTTTCTTCTCCCTCTCTCTCCCTCTTTCTCTCTCTGTCACACTCTTTCTTTCCTTCACATATACACACACTCTCTCTCTTTCTCCCCTCTCTTTCTTTCTTAGTCCTCTACTTTCTCTTTTACTCCCTATCCATGCTATCTATCTCCCTTTCTTATCCCTCTCTCTTTCTTTCTCTCACACTCTTTCTTTCCCTCACAACACATACAAACACTCTCTCTCTCTCTCTCTTTAAACGCCCTCTCTCTTTCTTAGTCCTCTATTTTCCCTTTTACTCCCTATCCATGCTATCTATCTCCCTTTCTCCCCTATCTATCTCCCTTTCTTATCCCTCTCTCTTTCTTTCTCTCACACACTCTTTCTTTCCCTCACAACACATACAAACACTCTCTCTCTCTCTCTTTATACGCCCTCTCTCTTTCTCAGTCCTCTATTTTCCCTTTTAATCGTCATCCCTCTCCTTTACTCACATTCTCTCTTTCTCTATCCCATTTCATCTTCTTTCCTCCAATTTTGATTTCTACATGTTTTCTTGTCTGCAAAGTCTTCATATGCAATGTCCCTTTCTCACGTATTTATTGTTTCATCTCAATGATTCTTTCCTTTCACATGGTGACAATTTTCCTGCCTCGCGTGAAAACGTACACTTTTCATGCTCTTGTATTATTCATTCTCCTTTAATCACTTCTCTTTTCACACCTTTTCATCCCCAAATGGTATATTTGAGAGGCATGCCCAAAATGCAAATTTTAATATGTCTCCATTCCGTAAGAAGCAAGCACATTCGGCTGATTTATGTTCTAATTTAGTTTGGTATGGCGAGGCAGCAATTTGTTAAATAACCGTTGCGGAAAATTTGCTTTTATAAATGGGGCCTCCGGGCTAAAGCTATTTTCTGAAAATGTGCGTTTGAACTTTGAAAGAGCATGGAGTATGGATTCGATTCCACGATCTATTATTTATGATTTTATTCTCAGATTAATTTATGGCCAATCTCCGAATCCGTCTGCTTAACTTTTCTCTTTTCTGTCGGCGTTTAGGAAAGTCTTGTTTGTGTAGACGTATTATTTTACACGTTTTTCCTGGACCTTTAATCGGGGAATTCGGGCTGCTGAAATGGGCGAAGATCGATTGGGAGTCACGTTCGTATTATTCCGGGCTTCTAATCATCAAATTCAATTCACAGTTTGGCCATTTTCACCCATGTAACATGACATCCACGTAAAGCTATTGCGCCATCGAAACGGACAAGATGCTTCAGGGAGTGAGTGAGGAAGAGAGAGAAGGAATAGAGAGAGAGAGAGAGAGAGAGAGAGAGAGAGAGGGAGAGAAAAAGAGATGGGAAGGGAGAAAGAGAAGGAATGAAAGATAAAAATAAAGAGAGAGAGAGATATTGTTGACAGAAATAATGAGAAAACATAGTTATTAAAAAAATGAAAAATAATAATAAAAACAAAAAAGAACGGAAAAAAGACTTTTTACACATGGAAGAAAGGAGATCGGTTTGAAAATAATTTCCAGACCATGCGACATGACTATTTTCTCTTTTTTCGTAGAAAGGAGGGGGCGACCTTTTCGATCCTCCCTTTATAGAAGTCTAGGATATTGCTTGATAAACACAGAGAGAAGAGACTACAAAATTCGGGCAACACGTAGTTACAGTTTTTACTATATGAGTACGGAATTCGGTAGAGCTGAGGTCTATTGTGATAAAACTAACTTCAAAGTTAATGCATTTCAAATAATGTGCGTGAAGTCAAACATAATTACAATACAAATTCCAACATTAAATATTGTAGATCACCTATTTGGGGGAAGGGAATCACATAATTTCGACGATTATTTATGTTTTGGGGTCATGGCGTCACTGAATGCTGGCTTTCACTTGAAGATCTTCTAAAGCTTTTTCCTGTATTTACAGACGAGGTTATGAAATCTGGCATAAAATATTCGGCTCTGACTTCTTCCCGCATTGCCATCTTCCCCTGCCTGTTTGCCGCGTTCGTTAGACACGGGGGTGTATCGGGTGGCCTGCCTCGGCCATGCCTGTTTGTCTTAGAAGCCAACAATAGGCGACACCTTTCAGCTGAATCTACCAGCGATGACACTTGAGACACTGGACGACTTATCTTCACGTCGCATCTACAAACAGAGATAAGATTCTTTACCAACATGAACCTCTGTGTCACTTACTGCAATGCCACTCCTCCCAAAACTGATTGCTTATTCTGTCCGTCTTTTTTGCTTTTAAGCAATACCCTCGATAATAAAGTGGTAAGTTTTCGTATTGACGGAAAATGCATTATCAAAGAAACTTGGATTTTTTTTTATACCAGGGCCTCGTCTTATAAAGGAGTTGCGATTGATTACAAATAATTTGCAATTGATATCAATCGCATCTCCTATCTCTTTGTACAGAGATGCGATTGATATCAATTGCAAATTATTTGTAATCAATCGCAACTCTTTTATAAGACGGGGCCCAGATGTTAAGAAGCTACAAATAAATGATTTGATTTCCTTTGAGGGGTGGATAAATGAGAGGATGATTGGGAGGATGGGGGCACGGGATAATTTTGTTAAAGTGGAGCATGAAATGATACTTTTATTATTCTATGAAGGAAGCGTAGAGACCGAACAAAATAACATGTTTAAATATTGTAACTTGACTTTACGTATATTGCATTACAGAACTTATGCAGTTATTTCTATAAACCCAACGAAAAGGAAATATGGCACTAAATGTGAAAATTCCAAAAACAAGAAAAGCTATACCAACAACAACAAAGATCATATATCTAAAGTTTTTATTTTTATCGGGAGTGACGTTTTACCCTGCTAATTATCGATCAACCTAATAAAGCATGTTTCTTATTCCTATGATAAAAAATTAAAAAAATAAATAAATACCTTAGATACAGAGGAATGTTTACCGTTCGTAGCTAACTGAGATTTGCGTCACTGAGATGGTGTCCAGGGGGTTAAGGTAATTGTCTTAATTGTCAAGTGCATCCTTTATGGTCCCTCGTTACGACCATGGAGCGAGATTGGCTATTAGATGATGATGTGCCCTTTGCACCTGCCGACGGGAAGAAACGAATGTAAAGAGAACAAGAGGAACGGATAAATAGGTACTGAGGCACAAAAAGTGTAGGAAAACATTCCGATTTAAATATAGATGTGAAATAAAAGTATAATCGTGACGGTAGACCCTAAAATTCAACAATTTATTCCTGAAGTTGGTATTTTAAATATATCTGATAATAAGGCCAGAAACTATGTTAACCTCCTCCCCCCCCCCCCAAAAAAAAAAAAAAAAAAAAAAAAAAGATAAAGATGAAAAGGGAATGGAGGATGGTAAAAGGGGAAGAAGGAAAAGGATGAGAAGAAGGATAATGGGAAGACACTGAATATTAAGAAGAAGAATTATAGGAGGAAGGTGAGGGGTAGACATGGTAAAAGATGAACAAGAGGAACTAGAGAAAGATGTAGAAGAATAGGAAGGGAAGTAATGAGGAAGAGAGTGAGAATTAAGAAGGAAGAGAATAAAGAAGAGGTGAAGGATGAGGAGGAGGTGGTGGAGATAATGAAGAATAATGATAAAGAGAAGACAAAGTAGAGAAGACGAATAAAAAGGAGAAGAGAGATGACGTAGAGAAGACGTAAAAGAAGAAGGAGGAAAACAAGAATGAAGAAGGTGGAGGAGAAAAAGAAGAATAAAAAGAAGATGATTAAGAAGAAGCAGAAGAAGTTAATACTCAAGGAAGCTTATAGAACATTTTCTTCCATTAAACATAATTTCCACATCTACTTAAGCATGTTAGGACACTATACTCGTCTTTCATTAATGCGAGAATCAATATTCATTTTTGATTGATAGAATGTGATTATAAATAAAGCATGACCGCCTTAGGTTAACACGAGATGGGAGTGATTCTGAATGCTAGATAAGGACATAAAGGAATGAGATTGATGTTATCGGAAGAGGAAAAAAAATGAAGGGGGCAGACAAGACTGAAGTGAGATATAGAGAGAGAGAGAGAGAGAGAGAGAGACAGACAGACAGAGAGAGGGAGAGGGGGAGGCAGAAAAGAGTAAGAATTGCAGAAAGTAATTAATTACCATTATTACTGCCATCTGCAATATGAGCAAAGGCAAAATAGAATTAAGATGATAACTGTTTTGCCAGATTCCATCTGCTTTTTATATCCTGGGCTACTTTAAGCTTCTTTTCCATTATAATCGTTACCTTTTCTTTACGGACTCTTTTTAGATGTTCGGTCATGTATATAGATTGTCGCCTGCTGCGTGAAATTGGCGGCAACTTACAACAAAATAAATTTCAATAACATAACTACTTGAGTATACTCAGATAAACGAAAACATTTTCAGTTTTAGAAATTAAAATAGAAAAAGCAGAAAATATATTTATATATCCCTCCGAATAACTGTGTTTATATTTACAAGTACATGTTGCCGATGTAGCCTATATATAGGTTTTTTGAAAAAGGTTCACTATCGATATACTTTATATATAATCAAAATGGAGATGCTCTCATGTTTTAATGTAAAGTGAGAAAACTAGGGACTTTCATATTGGTGACTTTGGGGTCTAAGAACATTGGTTATATTATTCTCATGCTTATCTCCTGCTTTTCAGTGTTGTCCATTAAAAAAAAAACGCATTTTGTGACTGTGCAAATACCTTACAACCACCTTCTGCCATTCCACATACATGACAGACCTAATATAAATCACTTTGAATAGTGTGTCGCATAAGATAAATATGTCTTCTCCAACATATAAGAATGCTTGCAAACATTTATTTCATCCAATTTGCTTGTTCTATTCGATTTCATCGAGAAAGGAAGGAAATGATGACTCGGGGGTAAAAAAAAAAGGCGCCTTGAACTGAAACATGTCTTTATTAAAAAGCGTGAAAGGCTTACCAACATATAGCTTAACCAATTTGCTGTGCTTTATTCGATTCCACCAAGAAAGGAAACAAATTGAGGATTTGGTGAAAAAGAAGAAGAAGAAGAAGAAGAAGGTAAAAAAAAAAAAGAAACGGAAAAGAAAGTTGCCAGAAAAGACGCGCCAAGAGCTAAGAAGTGTTAAGTAACAGTCAGATTCAATCATATTACCGAGCCCCGAAAAACAACACCTGGCTTCGCTAATCGCTGAAACTTGGACTGACTTTTGATGAATTGATTCACTCATTTGCATAAGCAGGTGTTCCGGTGAACTGGATTATTAGCTATTCCAAGACAACTTTCGAATTTAAGCCTTCGTTCCTGCGACCGCTGAAAATAAGAGAAGTAAAAAAGGTCTAATTATTGTTTTCAAGAAAAGGGAAATTGTAAATATAAATCAGACAACAAACCAACAAACTGATACACATCACTGATAAGACCAATTGATGACACAATAGGAAAAAAATTATATTTTTTTATCTTACGGAGGCGCCAAATGCGTCGATAGAAAAAGACAACGAGGCTGCACCCTCCTCTTTTCCAAATATATTTTTGTTATCAAATTCACTTGTTTTTCTTCTCTATTTTGTGCTTTGCGGGGAGGGGGAATGCAAACTTGTCGTCAAAGTTGGTGCAATACTCCATTCAAAGTGAATTCGCGACGCCCCTATACGGCACGCCCTCTCATCAGTCACACCCAACTTCGGAAAAACGAGCGCAGGTATATACTCTGAAAACGGCGTATAGCGCAAGATGAATATAGAGCCCTCATCGTTTATTTCGAGGTAGTGTGTACAAAAGGCATGGGGACCATCCTGCAATGTCGACCTGTTGTTGATAATATAATTTTAAAAAATAATGCTGTTGATATATTTATTTGAAATATTTGTCATTTGAAAGTCATTTTATATGAGGAATTTTGAAATATATATATATATATATATATATATATATATATATATCGTTGGCAGGTTGACTTTGTAAGATTTTCCCCATGCCTTTTGTTCACAATGCCTCGCACCGAAAGATGAGAGCTCTATATTCATACGCCGTTTTCGGAGTTTATACCTGGCTAGGTTTTCTGAAGTTGGGTCTGACTGATCATGCCAATTGTAGACTTTTGACATATCATGATGGGTCTTTTTGTAGCAGGTACCATGACTGATTTTTATCAATTTCACCAATTGTTTTTTACAAAGGACATAAGTACTATTTCCTCTTTGTTCCAAAAACCATTATTGTGTAAGCTTCTGGGCCTCATTTAGTTGTATCATCATTAAATAACAACTTTTGAATGGGGACAGATTGTTGCAATCCGATAGTGTTACCCAAAAATTATTTATCAGTAACCGGTTCTTTAATTTGCTAGAAAGTATTTCCTTTAATGAAGAAGGAGATCGTCTCATCTCCGTTTTGATTTCAATGTTAATGTCATATCTTGGGCAGTTACTACAGACGGAAGAAAAAACAAAACAAAACACGCTGCATATTATACTTGTGTATCAAATCTGACATTTGAAGTTACTACACCGAACATAGCCTAGTTTCCAAGTTGTCAGCAGTCATTAAATGAAAACCCATTCCAATCCGTCATAATGCGCAAATTGGATTATGGCTTTAGCACGCTTTACCTTTTCTTGAACATGTTGAAAAGGAACTAAATTTGTGTAGGAAACTGTTTGGCGCCTCAGGCAAGAAAACGTCTAGAGTATTGTAATCCTGATATATGAGAGGGATTCTAAAGTAATCTTGCAATGAATTATTCGGAAAAAGGGGTTATGGTCGAGAATTTTCTTTGTTACTTGGCGTAAATTATTGCCATGCTTTATATGGCTGCTATCGTTCTTGGAGTCATTAACCTCATCCTCAGTTTATGATAAATGTGTGTTGAATATTATATTTCTGTCATGAAAATAAAATCTTGAATAAAAGACATTCAAACATAGACCATGATAAAAAAAAAGATTGATGAATGAAACGAGCATAATTTATCCCCTCGACTATTACCCCGGACAAGTAACCCTAAGACAACTATACACTAGGACATCCCCTTAAGGACAATTTTTTTTCTCCAGATAACTGTTCTGACAACCCCCCTTGGAAATCTACCTTATGAAGAGAAATCCGGAGGATAGTTGTCGAGACGGGGGGTTGTCGGCCTGGGTTATTTTCCAAGGGATATTTTGCGGGGATATCGTCCAATAAAAGAAGACAGTCACCGAGTTTATGAATATATAGCTTGAAATATGAATAATGAACAAAAACAGCAAGATCATAAAACAATATTACAGCGGATAAACCTTTTTTACTTTGTCGTTATCTATTGATATTGTTCTAATGAAAAGTGGGAAGTACCTTGAACGAGATGAAAGCGGTTTGTGACCAACCGTGTTTTGAATATCTATTTGAGAGAGAGAGAGAGAGAGAGAGAGAGAGAGAGAGAGAGAGAGAGAGAGAGGGAGGGAGAGGAGAGGGAGAGAGAAAGAGAGAGAAAGAGAGAGGGGAGGGGGAAGGGGGTGGGGTGGAGGATGAAGAGTACAAAAAGAATTATTATGATGGCCATGCCGTCGGGATGTATATTTGTAATCATGCTTTTAAGAACTTAAAAGGCTTAGATGACGTTACTCATTTGCAACAGGAAGCGATATGTTCCGTCTGAGTAAACCTTTGTGAATAATGCTTAGTGAATGATGAATTGATTTTTACATTCCACGTTACTCAGAGAGTGCACATGGACTGTATAGATGCGGGAGAATAGTCTATAGATTTCGGTATGTACACGTATGTCATAATGAGGGGGGATAGGAGGATTGACCAAAAGATAGAAAAATAGGCCCCCCCCCCAATAAAAAGTAAGTACAGTGAGAAAAAGACAGAGAGAGAGGTGGAAAGGAAGGTGATATATGGCGTGACGGAGAGAAGGAAAGGGGAAAATCGTCGAAAGAAAACGAGAGAGAGAGAGAGAGATGGGGGGGGGGGGGGTTGGAGTGAAAGAGAGAAAGGGAGATAGGGGATGGGGGAGAGAAAGATGCATAATCACCCGGTAGAGAGAGAGGGGAGAGAGAGAGAGAGAGAGAGAGAGAGAGAGAGAGGGTGATATGGAGAGATATAGTCCCATGATGAAGAGGGAGAGAGAGAGAGAAAGAGAGAGAGAGAGAGAGAGGGGGGGGGGGGTTGGAGTGAAAGAGAGGAAGGAAGATGGGGGATGGAGGAGTGAAAGATGTATAATCAACCGGTAGAGAGAGTGAGAGAGAGAGAGAGGGGGGGTGATATGGAGAGATATAGTCCCATGATGAATAGGGAGAGAAAGAGAGAGAGAGAGAGAAAGAAAGAAAGAAAGAGAGAGTGAGAGAGAAAGAGGGGGAGGGGGGGGGGGGAGAGAAATTATCTCACTCCAGCTACCGTGTGTTCATATCTGATGTAGATAACACTGAAATTGCGTGAAACCTCAATTATAAAGATGTTTGTTATTTTTGACATTTTCTTATCAATAAATAAATTTTATATTATTCCAAAAGGATGTTTCTGTATTGTGATACAACAAGGTAGATGATAATTATATTTGTGTTTTATCGTTGGCGCACACTTGGTATACTTTCTTTTGCTTTCTTTTCAAAAAAATAATCTTTATTCATGTTATTCCTTCATAAAGAAATTATGGGTAATTTGTTAAACTTTTCAATCTTTGCCAAATGATCATGCATAACGAGTGTTATAGATATATCTGCAATGGTGATGATAAGTATTTGATTTGCTGATAGCAATTCACACATTGATGGAACTTGACTGCACTTTGGGTATTGTCTACGTATTTAAGATCGCGGTAATGTTTTGTTTTGTTTTGGGTTTTTTTGGTTGTTGTTGTTGTTGTTGTTTGTTTGTTGTTGTTTTTTCTTTGTTTTTTGTTTAACGAATCGAAGACTATCAGTATTACCGTGAACATAAACAATTACCCATTAAAACTACACAAAATCGTATAGGAAATTGTATGCACTATCATGTTAAATCCATGGTGTATCATGCTTGTTTCCTTTAATTGCGGTGAGATCGCTCAGAAAGTCATCTGTGTTCTGTGCATATTCATTGCACGTATGTATACCCAGTTTGCATGACCTTCGCTGAAGTACGTTTTCTTATTTTGACGATACTTTACCAATAAATGTTCACGTATTTGGAGGGTGTGCTAAGCGTGTAGCTATACACATAGGATTCCAATGCACTCTACAAACCCTAGTATTATGTAAGATTTTACTCGGATTACATATTTCATTCCTCTCAGTCATTGTGCAGGCACAATTTCTCCAGGAAGACGGCGGAGAGCGGACTGGGGGGGGGGGGGGTTGTCATCTCTTGTCCGAAAATAGATTTTTTTATGTTCTAAAAGATGTGAACGAAAAAACACAAATTTGAAACTTATGAAAAGGAAAGTTAGTCACTGATAGTGCATATATATATATATATATATATATATATATATATATATATATATATATATATATGACAAATTTACGAAGACGTCTCCCCTCTCGAATATAAAGTGAAAGTATAGTTTTAAAGTTCTTAGGATGACTGCAGCCCTTTAGGCCACATCCGGTAGGAATTGATCTCAGGTTAAATCTGAAAATAAGTAGCTATATATTAAGACAATATTGGGCAGAACAATATTCTTGATAAGCCAACAAGTATCTTTCGAATGTTTTCTGTACTATTCTTAGGAGATCTCCATTATATTAAAACCAACATGATAGAAACTTGAACTTTGGATGGATGAACATTAAAAGCTTATATATTTTGAGCCCTCTCATCTTTGATTTTTTTGGTTTTGTTTTTGGTTTTGTTTTTTGTATTGATATAGCATCTTTGTCCACCGGTTCGAAACCCTTTTATGCTTCACATGATTTTGGATTTCATCGTCCATGGCCCTCTTGCACAAAAAGTTGCGATTAAACGCAACTCAAAAAATTAAACGCTAGTCCAAAATACGCGATCCTGATTGGATGAAAATCAAGTTGCGTTTAATTTTTTGAGTTGCGTTTAATCGCAACTTTTTATGCAAGAGGGCCCATATCGTATGAAAAAATACAGAAATCAGGAATTATATTTAAAAAATTCTTTCTAGTTTTTTTTTTTTTAAATGTCGAATCAAATTGCCTGGCGCGGTTCATAAGTGCTTTTTGTTATAATGTCAGTTATATCATTGTTAGTTTTTTTTTTCCATCATAAATTTGTCATTAGCTTCGAAGCTTCAAAGAACCTCAAGTTTCGCCGCTTCGATAGAACCTTTAAACTCTAACTGGTATTCTAGGGCGTGTCCAATTAGGCGAAAGACAACTGCTATCCGCAATCTGATGAAACGTAATTAATGTCGACAAGTGTGAAGACATAGTTTCTACATGTCACCCAAGCTGGGCCCAAGGACACCTAAAGCCTTGTTCAGACACGACAATGTAAGCTAACTAATTAACAACAACAATAACAACAGCTGCAGCAGCAACGCGCATACGCCCAAACTCGCAATACACACACATTCACACACTAAAAAACTAAAAACAAACAAAAACACTACAGTAAAGTATGTTGCTGGTAAATGAATGGTAAGAAGGGATGGGGGGGGGGGGGGGGGGGGGGGAGAAGAAAAGGAAGAATGAAAAAGGAGCGGAACAAAGGTCCCTATACAGTGTACTAATTTCACTAACTTATTCATATGTTGTAAGAAAGATACAAAATATGAAGCACTCTACTATAAAGTATAAGGTTTTATTTTTCCGCGGCGGTTTTTAGAGGCTGCTTTTAATACCGCATCATAATGTGAACTAGGGCCCAACGCTTTGAGCTTATCGCAGTTGGTCATCTAAGATTGTATTTAGGTCATGCGTATCGTGAAGGGTCACTGTTTTCATGGGTTGTCCATGAAAGTATGGAAATGAGTTGGATATAAGCATGTGCCTTTATCTCAAAGTAATTCTAAAGTTAGCGTCGCAATTTAGGAAACGTACTGCTCAAAGTCAACAAAGTGTCTGAATTCTCAGGTTTTCTATACGAATCAGTAGTGGTTGGAATTATTCTATGTACACATACTTGTCTATAAAATTACGTTGTAATGTGCAGGTTGAATAACCGCGGAGTGGTGTATATAAATGTATGTGTAGTTCCTTCTGAATTTCATTCCAACCAAGACTTCAAAGACGAAGTGATATATTGTTTTATTACCATTCATCAACTTGCTAAATAAATACAGCCTCTTACAAAGATATGACAACTGTCAATATAATTTGAATGCCGTGCATATTCCTCCAGTTAAAGAGAGCTAAGAAACCTGGCAAAGAAAACGTTCAAGCTATTAAAATCTATCTAAAATAATATTGCACAGACATAAACTAAACGTATATCACTTCTTACATTGACAACGGGGAATTGTGTAGTCGTATTAAATAGGGGATATTGTTCTTATCTGAAACACAACCTGTGTGGAAATAGATTAATTTAATAAGCCACTCTCGTAAAACGACGCCATTTTGATTTACGGTAACATAAGCTTCCATACAGAGAATACGATACGGTGTATTTCTTTTTGACATAAGTGAAATAGAAGTAGATCATAAACAAATCGTAAAAAACATGCGGCTCAATGAATCGGCGAAATCAGGGCTTCATAAAAAGTGGTGTAGGGCCATGAAAATCTGAGGAAAAGAAAGAAAGAAAGAAAGAAAAAAAAAAAAAAAAAGAAGCGTTTTCGTATACAAAAAGTGGAAAATTCAAACCTCTTTGTACTTTCGGCCAGAAGCTGACTGAGATGCAACTGGAGGGAGGGAGCATAGGCGTGGGTTAAGGGCGAGATGATGCCCCCTTTCATCAGGGGCGGATCCAGGAGTTTGTAAAAGAGGAGGCACACTAGTCGAAAATTCCCGACAAGTAAAAAAAAGGAAAAAAAAAAAGAAAAAGAAAAAAAGATCGTCAGCTCAAAGGAGGGGGGGGGGGGGGCACACAAACTTGTAGTTGTGTAGATAAGGTATTCCACTTGTATTTCATGGAGAGGGGGGGGGGGGCACATCCACCTCTGCCTTTGATGACCATCTTGAGTGGTCGTACAAAGATCACACAGATTTATAATCGTGTAAGAGACCATAAACCTGCAAGCTGCCAACCCCAACTAATAAACATCTTTGATTTATACATTCTTTTTATCCTACGAGAGCTCTCTTATGCCCATTCCCTGCACGAACTGTAATTAAAGTCACAGTGCCTCGCCAGTATAATGACACCCTCTGTCTCCGGTGAAATAAATGTATTGACACGAGCGACTCCTTAAAACACTGTAAAAAGATTTAAGGGGCATCTGTTTTGGGGCATTTAACACCTCACCTTCTTTGCCTACTCTTAAAAAAAAGAGACTCGTTAATGGGAGAACAACCGTATGGTAAACAAACCCTCACAACACCCCAAAACAACTTGTTACATTGAAAAGAGAAAAATGTTTAGAAAGAAGTAAGCTTTTCATCTTTGTTTTTTCCTGTGTAATTTGTAGAAGAAGAAAAGGTAGGAATGTTTAGTCAATGTGCACCTATCAAGAACCATTCACAGACGGTTAAAAGCCCACGTCACGTGGTATCAACTGATGAAATGTGATCGATATGATCAATGTAATAATGAAAATATATTGAAGTCAACACGCCATGTTTAAGAGGATTACTTTAGCGAAGTCAATATGTACTTGAGGTTACTCCGGAATTGTGTTAGATACACACTGAACAGGTTAAGATGAGATAGCATAAAGCAAAGCTAAGCAAAGCAAAAGTAAAAATAAATAAATATACATGTATATAATGAATGAATAAATAAAAATGAGTATTAAGATGAGATAATAAAAAATAAAAACAACATTAAACAAACAAACAAACAAACCCACACCCACACACACACACACACACACTCGCGCACACACACACACGCACACGCACACAAATACTCAAGAGATACAAACGATGAGAGAAACAGAGAGAATAAGATGGATAGACGTCTAGGTAGAACAGAGCGAACAGAGCCATTAAGTTAATGGCTCTGAAAAGAGCTTCTCAGTTATATTTTGATAATTCTTGATTTAATTCTCGATACATTTCTATGTACTGTGTGTATTGATGATCTTTTTATAAATAAAATAAAACCAACCAACTAACAATTGTAGCTACAGGTGACAGCTACAGGTTATTATAAATATTTAAATGTACGCATTGTGAGACAGGTAATTGACATGAATGTAAAGCATGTGTAAATATATTTAAACGGAAACAGAAATGAAGTGAAACAGAGCGGATTATTGACAAGAAGCAGAAACTTAAGAAAACGTAGCAGAACCTTGTTAAGAAACAGAACGTTTTAAGCAGAAAAGAAGACAAAGAGGCGAGAGAAGTAGTTTGTTCGTTGCCTCTTGTAAACTTACACAGTCTCAAAGTATATCAATTGGCCCTTCAAAACAATCAGAAATTTCATCCATTGCCGTGGAGTCCTTCCACGAGCTCCACTGGCTCGGTGATAAAATCTGATTGTTAATGTCAAAATAACCTGATTAATACTGCCATCCCATTTCGCCAACTCGATAGAAATAGATTACCCAATCTCTTGCTCCAACTACATAACTTTTGAGATTTATGCTGACGAGAAAAAGGGGTACTTCCAGCGCGCCCCTTTTATTCGATCCACCAGAAGTGTGCTAGACATGAGTGCTAGAAACCCATTTATTATTTCTTTAAGTGGTTTTTGGAAAACACGGAAATAGATACACTCTCTGGTGCATCTCGAGAACACACTCGATGCTCCACGATGACGAGAATGCTAAAGTCGAGTGCTTTTGAACCGTCTGAAGTGAACCATGCAAATATCCCCCTTCGTTTCTAGGATATATTGAAAGTATTGTTTTCATACCTTGGGATCAATAAAAGAAGAGAAATGAGATCGAATTCGAGACTTTAAGTAGATTGAGCGTTGTAGCTAGGTTGTGATTAAACACAGAATCTCCTAAAATAACTGAAATACCCCAATAAATCAAATATAAGGACAATGGAAGTCAGTCGTAAAGTATTTTTGGAAGAATTTGCAGATGGCAATCTTTGTGATATTGATTGTTTAAAAATAAAAATAGTGTAATCATCATGCAACCCTCCAAATTTACTTAGATAACGAATCCCATATTGACATTGTAGATGGGCAATGGCTTGAAAAAACGAAAAATATGATTTAGCACTAAATTACTAACCTGAATATGATTTTTTTTTCGTAGAACAGATCATTGTAACTCATCTTTATTATTTTTGCCTATCTAAGATAATATTATTTCTTTAAGAAAATAAACAATGTCATGCCACATCAACTTAGTGGAAAAAGACTTACCATGTACATATTTCATATCTCAAGTTGATATTAAGCAGAAATAAAATACATCTGAACTTAATACAATAACAGTAAGAGAGTGCCAATGTTAACAGCAAGTAAGTCAGACATAGCTAGAGTATAGATTCATGTGCGAAATGTAATTTCATCCGTTCATTCATATGTTTTCCCCTTCCAAATCTACCAGTTTGCTGCAGGCAACCGTTTGTGTACGTATGCCTGGTAATTTTTAAATCCGTTTTCTGTGAGTTTACCCGAGATAGATAATAAGCTAGGCGAGAGAAATCGTGTCGAAACTGGGTTTCAGTGCCAGAATTAAACATGCTAAATTGTCCAAATATTTACTTTACGTGTCAAGTTGCACACCTCCGATTGAATCCTAAAAAACTACAAACTATAGAGGAATAATGGAATGCATTTGTTAGAAATGATGGCTTTCCCACCCTTAATGAATGAATATGCACTGGAATGTGCAGAATCGCAACTGTATAGCGCTTTGGTCGGTTACATTGTAACTGGTAAGGCACTATACGAGAAACAGCTATTATTATTATTATCATTATTATTATTATTATCATTATTATTATTATTATCATTATTATTATTATTATTATTATTATTATTATTATTATTATTATTATTATTATCATTATTATTATTATTATTATTATTATTATCATTATTATTATTATTATTATTATTATTATTCATTATTATTATTATTATTATTATTATTATTATTATTATTATTATTATCATTATCATTTATTATTATCATTATATTATTATTATTATTATTATTATTATTATTATTTATTATTATTATTTGAATCTTGAAATATAAGATAATGAATCAAATGGTAAATCCAGAAATTCATATTGAGCAGTTAACTTGGGAGAAAATACTCCTAGAAGGACTTGTACGGTATTTTTTTGTTGTCCTATATAATATCATGTGCAAGAAGTCATTTTTTTTTAAAAATCCGTCGTGATATTTGTAATATTTTCAATCAGTGATGACTTCCTTAAAAAAAACAAAATCCTTCTTCAGATTTATTCACCTAGTTTACATGCAAATTTTAGCTGCACGCTAAAACATAGTTAAAGATGCTGCCACATCCTGTGCTTAATCCTGTATCTCAATGCATTTACAACCAAAGCCGTCTATACATATGGATGGCTCTCTCTGACAACAACCAATGAGGAGAGCTCTCATATAGAAATTCCATAATGTGTTCCATTATTCAATTCAATTTTCGTTTTATTAAAAAAAGTATATGACAAAAGTCCAAAGACTAAAATGGTCATATTTACAGTAAAATACAACAAATATAAAAGAAGCTTGTGAACATGCAAAATATCAATAACAAAGAAAAAAAGGGACTTAATAATGATCATAACAAAAATGATGAAGATATTCAAATCAACCAAATTTTACAAGTATTGTTTTCCTTAAAAAGTAGATTGTGTTTTTAAAGAGACATATGTATAATAAATCAGATCCAATGATAATTATAATAAAGGGAATTGTGGTGAGTTAGAAAACCAGTGGTGAAACAAATTGATAAAGCAATTTCAGGACTGTATAAAATTTGGTAATTGCAAAGTATTATTGAACGAAACAGGTCAGTTTTATATTAAAATTAGCAGAAGTAGATTTACATGTATGCACCGTCCCCATTTGAAATATATTGAATTCAAATATCTCAATAATTATAATCTAATATACATACGACAATTACCTACGAATTTGTACATCATGACCCAAAAATGTGAAATACAGAGCCCTTCAATTATTAGAATTAAATATTCATATTACAGGTTGATAATATTAAAAATTGATTTCGAATTTAATGAGTGAGGAAAATGCACTAAGTAATACATGTACATCATATGATTTTCCAGTGATTGCAATTTAAATTCATTAGACAGATGATGACAAAAATAAATGCTTATGTATGTGGAAAATAATACAAATACATATAGATGTGCTGTAGAAATTACAAATTATTGGAATAAAATATGTTTAATAGTTATTAGACAGAATATATTGCACAAGAGGTTACTAGGAAGGTAAATATAAGAAAATAGTTATCATTTCTAAAATGATAACTATTATTGTTTATATATTACGTTATCGTTTGATGTTATGTTCCTGGTAATTAAATAAATAAATAAATGACCAAAAATATAGAAAACCTATGAAATTTACGACATGAAAAGGATGATATTGGCTATGATCTAATATTGAAAGACAGACAAACCTGATTTTCTTTTCTCTCTCATTCCACTTCCCCGGGAGTATAAACGTCAATACTCTCATTTTTAAGAGGCACACATGTAACCTGATTTCAGGGCCTTCATAGGGCGGTCATCAAAGCGCTACAGCGGCGTATTGGCAATTTTTTTAAGTTGCTATTGCCAGCGCTTTTATGGCGGCGGTCTCGGCACACACAGAGTAAGGAAATGATATTCAATTATTCTTTAGTTGTTTTTTTTTAATGGATGGAAAGGTGACGTACTGTCTGCGGTATAAATACCGGATCCCATTGATTGGTCACTATGGGAGCGAACCAATCGATTATTTGCTCTGGAATCAGAGTGGTCTATGTGGACAGATCATCATGCCACCACGTTCCCACGTTCGAGTTATTAGTGCTTCAAGTTATTTTCATTCGAATCATATGCACACAAATATATTCATAACTGTAATGTTCAGTCCTTGAATAGTGCATATCACTTCATTATATAAAATACTTCCAAAGAAATGAGCTTCCAAAGTACTTGGACATTTTTACCCCTGTTGTACATGTAGCTCCGGCTGTTATTACCATCGCGCAATGCAGTCAAAGGGATAAATCCTGCCAGGTATACTCACATTACACCTGGGTCGAGAAACACCGCTGTAGATAAGATGCCTTATCAAGGGACAATGGGACAGAATAAAGATTCGGACCCTCAACCTCTCTATTGAGAGCCAAGTAAATTAACTACTTTACCACAGCGCGTCACCCTCTTTCATTGTTCGTGTTTTTTTTAGATGGAGTTAGATACCAGTCGGCGGTTCTGGGAAATGCAGCAAGAGTAATTACCGTAAATAAGAAAAACTCGATTAAAATCAGGATGAATAGAACCAGGAGTAGCTACTGGATTGTGAACACAGCCTACGTTCATAATTCAGACTAATTTGGTTTACCTTTTTTTTATTCAGTCTAGAAATATAAAAGGATGCAAAATAATTACACGCTTTCATTTCTTTTTCTTTCTTTTTTTTTTAATAGAAAGCGAGTCTGGAAGGCAACCAGACAAAAAAAAAAAAAAAAAAAAAAAAAAAAAAGGGGGGGGGGGGGTGGGGACGGAGGAAATGATTAGTTCTATTTAATTGAAAACTGCATGTCTTTCCCTAAACTGCTAAAAAGTATATTTCGTCCAATCCAAGTAGAATATGGAGACGAGCGACTCTGCAGAAACTCCGAATGGCCCTTTAGAGAACTGTGATCTCCCTTGGTTCTGTATTGACACTAAGCAGTCAACAAGGAGGCTTTTATTCCTATTTCAAAACAAATTTGCCAATGGTTCAAAATTACCACTTTCAGCAACCTTGCGTGCGTGCAAGATCAAACTTCCTCTCACTTTCGTCCCGTTCTTTGATCTAGGATTTCTAGAAAAAAAACTAGAAATTGATACTTAGCGAATAAAAGACAAATTCCTCTTTGTATGACAGATGGATGCGTGTGTATCAAAGGGGTCCATCAAGCCTTTAATGTTCTACTTTCAGAATCTGGCCATAGACATGATAGATGCCTCCGGAATGTAGAAATTACGATGCAATCTCCTCAGCCCTATGCTGGGGCCCTTTAATGCTTAAAGTTAAACTAAATGAAATAAAGTTCCGTTGTACACTCTAAAAACAAAAGTGTTAAATCGATATTTAAAAGGGCCAAGGAGTGACCCCTTTTTTAAAAATGGTAGATGAACACTTTTAACATGCTAGATTCGGCCTTTATAGTGTTGCATTGAGCATGTTAAAAGTGTTAGTCTACTATTCTGTATATGTGGTCTCTTCTCTGCCCTTTTGAATGGTGATTTAACACTAGTTTTTAAAGTGTTTAAATTTGTATTCATTATGATTCAGAATGACCAAAAATAATATAAACTATTGTTTTATGGCGCTATGCATGTGTAATTGATACATTGATATTACTCTATAGATATGTTTCTTAAAAACGTTTAATTAACGAAGAGATTCATTTGAATTAACCAATTTCCCTTTTTGCCACTTCAAGCTCATGACAAGTTCATACACTCTTAGAAAAAAAGGTGCTGATTAGAACATTTTCTTGTCCCATATTTGGAATCTTTTAAGGTTCTACAATGAACCATTACTAGCCCACTAAGGTTCTCTAAAGTGTTCTAAAGGGGTATTTGGAACCATTATTGGTTGTACACGGAACCTTTGGGGGTTCATGAAAACATAAAGAACCGTTTATAGAACCCCTTTTCTGTAGGGTTGTAAATACGGGACAAAAAAGGGTTCTAACTGGCACATTTTTCTAAGAGTGTGTGTGGAGGTCGTACATCAATGATTTGTGAGAAATTGATCATTCATTTAGCCTGTTGGTGGATAATGATGAAGTTGAGAATGATGTGAAATTGCTGGGAACTAAAGCACAGGTGTTTGACGCCCGGAAGTTTCACATCTAAAGTAGAAAGCTTATTGATAATCCATGGACGAGACAATAGACGTGCGAGATATGTATTTCTTATGGCGAAAAACTAGTGTAACTGATAGATTACGAAGATTATCAAAGAGGTCGGATAGTAGAATTGCATTTGGGGAAATCAGTTTAATAAATCATCGTTATGACGCTAGTTGAATGCCTGTCTGGCTAATAGTAGATCCCACTAGCCCATCCTTTTTCAACATTAAAAACATGTGAAACTTTTTATTCTTAATCAGCTGACAGTGTATAAAGAAAGGATAGGTCATAATCATGTCACTATAATTCAGTTGTATTCAAAGTGTATGAGAACAAATAGTGTATTATGTGAATTATAAAAAAAAAAAAAAAAGAAAAAGAAACGAAACCACCCAGCAAAAAAAAAAAAAAAAAAAAAAAAAAGAAAATGCAGAAGTTGAAAAGAGAAGAAGGGTGCTAAAAACGTGAACTAGAAACTGAAACGCACCGAATGGGTGGTGGTGCTTGTGAAAGGGGGGGGGGGGGGGGTATTGTAAAGCAAGGCCCACACGGCCGAAGGAAGACAATAATATCAATTTTGAGTTGTGAGATTTTTGTTTAGATCCTAGTTGTTCTTCACTAATGATACGTCAAATGCATAAGAAACACATATATATTCACAATATCAAAGCAAAGTACTTGCACATTAAAATACTCGTAAAACAACAAAACCCACAAAAGGTTCGCATTGGTGCAATGAAATAAAAACACCCATCTGTGTCCATGATGTTGATTAATTATCTGCAAAAAGAAAGAAAGAAAGAAGAAGAAAAAAAAAAAAACGCCTTGCAAGGAGTGATATCTTCGATGAGTTATTCACAGTAATCAATTAATCACACAGTGGAGCATATGTCACCCCTCCTCAATCGAGGTGAGACAGAAAAAAAAAGCTATGAGAGACAAGTGCGAGATTTGTTTTTAATAATGCCGGTACAAATATTGATTGGCTTGTGTGATAACAAGTCATCACGTGACTTGCTCTTAAGACATGTGAAAGCACGAGCAGGGGTGTAGAACAAGCAGCGTACAATCGATTGAATTCGGTCTAATTTGCTAAACACACATTCCTCCTCCTTAACTCCAGGAGCAGGGAGCCGCTCGGGGGTATAAAACGAAGAAGTCGCCTGAATTTTGATTCTAGCGAGTGCGTGTCCCCGGTAGCGTAGATTCAGGCCAGTCTCGGTGCGACGTGAGGGAGAGGAAGCTGGGAGGAAGGGAGGGAGAAATGGCAAGCGTGCGCACGGCTGGTGTACGCACACGCCTCGCGACATACACACTGACTCAAAAGGATAATCCGATCCCTTGATACCACTTAGCAAACTCCGCGTGAATGCATCCATTGGATGCCTCCGATCTCCTTTCCTTTAACGCGCGTTTAACACAAACACGGAGTATAACACCCTGACTGATGCATTTTGTGCATACCCGGCTGCACTTATTTTAGTTCATATCGCTATCTCTCATTTTTTTTTTTCACTCTCCCTCCGAATCACTTCCCCGCGCCTCCACCCCCCTCTCTGTCTCTCTCTGTCTCACTCCCTTTCTGCCCTATTAAACTCTGTCTTTTTTCTTTGTCTCTCTCTCTCTCTTTCCCTCTCTCTTTCGATTTTCGTCTCCCCTCTCTCCCGTCCACTCTCTGTCCCTCACCCCTGTCCCCATCCCTCACCCCTCTCTCCTCCCCATCCCCTCCTTCTGTCCCTCTTCCCCTCTCTCCCTCACTTTCTGTACCTCAGTGCATCTCCACCTCCACCTCTCTCTCTCTCTCTCTCTCTCCGCACCTTAAGAACCTCGCCGAATCTGCCTAATCGTGTTAAGGTATATTCAGTGATAAACAGTGTATTTGGTGCGTTCTGTCGGACGTAAACCTCCATCTCAAGAATAATCGTATTTTCCATTTCTACGCACACAGGTCGCAGCAGGGCGATCGAGGATCGGAGATCGCGATCGCTGAATGAGGAAGAGAGCACGGGAAAGCAGAGAGGGAGAAACAGAAGGGGGGAAAAAAAAGGCGCGAGGAATTTCGCAGACTCCACCTTAACCTTCGAAGAGATCGGATCGATAACGAGTTCTTCTCCCAGCAGGCGATTCTTTCCTCCATCCCAGCTTGGCCCATTTTACGGATCAGCGTAGCGCGAAGCTTGCCGTCCAGAGAATTCAGCTCATCCTCTCACTGAAATTACTTGTTTTGTCTACGACCTGACTTTAACTGTCGACTTCTCGGCCACCGCCCTGTTGAATTTCCACTGGATTCTTATTCCTGTTACCGTCATCAATGAACAGTTTCTTCTCGGAGATAAGAAGACAAAGCTGTTTGTGAAACATATGCCAGACTGTTTTCTTCTTTTTCGATATTTTTCTCCGTCTTGGTTTCCCCCCCCCTTATCCATCTATTATCTTTATTTTTTTCATATTTCTCATAGTCAACGGAGGTTGGAAATGCATTTAAGCTGGACCGTACCCTGCTTGTGAAAATTCAGCGGGGTAAAAACTTGAAATCATACTTTAAAAAAAAATTACCTAGACTTTCCACTGTCAAGGGTGAATCTGTGAATCTGTGAGAATGTGATGGGAATTAATCTACATTACGAATCTCCTGAGTGTGTCTGAATGTGAATCATGTCTCTACAGCTCGGAATTTGAGCTCATTTTTGAGCAGGACGCATCCTTGTCATAGCGTACTTTTCATCCAACTTGAGAATCCTCAAAAACGTTGTTCACTGAAGATTTGTCAACTTATCGAGGTCGGTCTTTGCTGAATCCTCAACTAATTCGGTAAGTGTCACATCAGTTTATATTGAATTTACTGTTTCACTACATTGTCTAGTCAATAGATGTCAAATTCTCATTCCCCATAATCCTCTTTAGCGTTGCCAGGAGACTTGAGATATACATATTTCATTTTTCTTGTCAATATTTACATTCTAGAAGTGCCCTTTTGTGATTTTGACCCGACGGTTTATCCTACTCTCGTGGGGGCTTACTAGGATGCAAGACTTTTTGCATGACGTTGCCAAGCATCGCGGAAACATGCATAAAAGAGATGGTTTACACTGAGTGGCCATATTGTTTTCATATTTTATAACGTCATTTAAGCAGGGACTATGCTTATTGCCTATCGCACTGGTATTAAAGGAAAATGTATCCTTCACTCAATCATATATTGCTGTAGGATTATTGATTCTTGTAAACAAACAGAAAAATCATGCCGTGTCTGAAATGCAAAATGTATGTATTACAGACCTACATGTTTTGCAAGAGCTATCATAAACAACGATCTGAACGAACCATATTTTCTTTCTCATAAATTATTTTAGTTTCACGTAAATTCTACAAAAGTCCTAGCGTGTTTTCCCATGTTAACACAGCCTCTTAAAGTTTTACTAGCAGCCAATATTGAGTAATATAAGTACAAGCTAAGTCTCATCATCTGTCCTTACCTGTTCTACTCTATCATGTTATATTCATCCCCTCTCTCCGTCTATTTTATTTTCTGCTCTTCCCTCTCCCCCGTCTCCTGTATTTTTTATTCTTCAGTTTATTTTTGAGTATTGATGGTTAACATTTGGTATCTCTGCTAATTTGTTCGTTATTGCACTTCCATCACATTATGTTTTTTTTTTCTTCTTCTTCTTTTAGTGTTAACAGAGTTTGTATCAGTCACTCTACATAATGTTAATGTTATTGTTCACGACGACGTACCATATGCATTATATATTTAATTGCAAGTACTAAATCTTATGTTTTGGAACAAAACTAAGATGACGCAATAGTTTCATATTGAAACATTGTAAATCTCAAATTATAAAACAGATTTTGTGTGACTGAAGCTTTGTGCCATAAACATTTGTAAATGTTATTTGTATAAATCTTTTTAACAACATACCTTTTTATTAGGAAAAGACTAAACTACTGCTAAATAAAGATGGATAAATAAATAATATATTCGCAATTATAGTTCCTGGGTAGTTTTTCTATCGCGGGAAAAAGGAAACATTTTCTCTAAGACTTATTAGTGAATGGGTTTGGCAAAAACAAGATACCATTTTGATATAGATATAGAAGTACTACACATAATTCAATCAAATCAGACATAAATTTTGATTAGGATAGCACCTGCTTTTTGTCATTGTGATCTCGCACTAGATGATAAGTCAAAATGTTCGTCTGGACACGGTTGTGTCTCCAAGGTCACGTGTGTCTTGTAAAAATTGTGCATGTAAGCGAAAGACATCATAAGTATTAGCTGTCCATTCAGTTCTCCAACTGTCCACCAATACAGTGTGAGTAGATAAAAATGAAAGCCATATTAGGGTCCAATATGTTAAAAATGATATGAAATTGCTGAAATATATCATAATGGTATAATAGTTTATAATTTCTTCTTTAATTTGATAAGCTGCTCATCAAAATGTGATCATGGATGACTAAGAATCGGCCATTTGTAAAAAGCATGTCAAAATCAAATTCGTCCCAGTTCGGGACGAATGTTGCTATGAGTTTCTTTCATTATGTGTGAGTGCATTGAACATTAATTGAGGCTAAACCTTGGATTGACTACTAGCATGACTAGTATATCCTTTTCATTCGAAATTTGGGCCGAGGCAGATTTGACGTGAATCAGGAAAAATGATACTGTTCAGCTGTCAATGGTCAGATATTGTTGGTCAAGGTGTCAAATTTAAGACAACTTGAATGGCTACAATATGAGTATCTTTGACTAAATCTATATGTTCTGATTGCAACGACATCCAGGGTTGAATTTGGGTATTCTTTTGATTGACTAATAGTGTATATTACTGTGATTGATTTGCTAGGCTGTTTCCACTTTTCCATTTTCTTATTTAATTAGAGAGCTGGTATCAGTTTCAGTCAATAAATTATCAATTATCACAGTGCACTGGGGCACGGGGCAAGATCCAGGGGCTTAGGCAAATGTCTGTGATTAACAGGCTAGGAAACGTCCTGTAAAGGAAATATTAAGTGTATATAGTGGTACAATGATTAGAATACGTACATTGATCCTTTGTAATGATCGGATAAACTAGATACAGTTTTAAATAATATATATATATGTACATACAAAGTTATCATGTACATACAATATATATATATATATATATATATATATATTTATTTATTTATTTATTTATTTGTATCATTACGTGTGCTTGTACAGGGGTAACGAGATCTACCGAAAAGTGCTTCGAAAATTATTACCCTGGCCCCTGGCGTTCGCCCCATCAAGCATTATCAACGGACAGTACTTTCACGGCGCCTGGGTCAAGATATTTCAAGAGAGACAAATTGCTTGTTATCCCACTTTCAAAGGAAACATTTTGGCAAGCGTTTACAATTTCAAGATTTAGGGTACGAGTAACTTGCTGCCTATAGCCTACTTTAAAAATCGAATTTTTAAGTTTTCGAATGTTCAAGGGTATTTTATTCCTATTGATAATGCTTGGGAATGCAGTCCTGGCGAGTTCGAATTCCTTTTCAAATTTTGATTTGTGTTTAATCACTGTACTTACTTTAAAAGTGTTTCCACTTTACTCTTGAAAGAGAAAAAAAAGTTAATCGAAAGGTCGAAACCTTGGTCAACGTGATGAAGTTCAATTGTGGTGTTTGAACACAGTGCAAACATGAGACAAGGGAACCCCATGTACGTGCACAATGATCAATAGCAACAACAACTACAACAACTACCAAGAAAAGGGCTTACAATGTACCTCGTCGGCTCTCATTGCCGCATTTTGTTTTCTGCATCCCAAATCACGCAGTAATCGTGCACCATCATGTGTTTTGGACGAAAAGTCACGACTCCTCAATTTGCCCACCGCCATCCGACGTCAAAATAAGCCCGCAAATAGATGCGCAGACATGCCCCGGTATTAGACGTGGGGAAGACAAGAGAACAGTGTCTGAGATTCACGAGATTTGCGGGCAGAAATCAAAACCATCTAAATGAGATGGTTCCTATACGGGACATAAGTGCGTCATGCGATCGGTGCTTTTTGTAAAAAAAAAAGAAAGAAAAGAAAAAAAATCCAGGCACCCCATGTTTTATTGATGATTGATTATGCTGTAATTTGTTAAGAAACGATTATTTAATATTTATCATGCTCATTTAACCCGTTGACTACTGGATTCTTTAACTCTCAAAGGCTTTACTACAGGAGCCATCCGAGTCCCGTAGTCTGTGGGTTAAGTGTAGATGTAAGTTGAAATGTGGAATGGTTTGTCTTTTCATAAACTGACCCTAAGTAAACGATTATGCCATACTATCGGTTGATCATAGCCTCAACTAATTTGGTGTGAAAAATGAAAAAAAAAAAAGAAAGAAGATAATAAAACACCTGGGTGCCATTGCATAAAGACTTACTATTATAGTAACTTTGCCATCAATGGTAACTACCATGGTAACGTTGCTCAAGAGCCAATCAAAATCCAATATTCTATGAAAAGTTACTATAATAGCAAAGTTACTATAATAGCAAGTTTTATGCAACGGCACCCAGATGTATCTTAAATTGTCAATAAAATGCATATACTTGTTTGAATTCAGGTCAAACTTATTCAATGTGAATTAACATCCTGCAATTCTCACGTGGTCCTTTATGGTGCAGACCTCATGAGTAAGCGGTAATTGCATGAGTTTTGTTCCTGTAAGGTAACCTCCAACTTGTCTTTCCTGCCATGTCCGTTGAAGAGAGAAGTCACGGAGAATATTAATCTAACGAATCGTTTTCATCTGTCCACCTGTCCAGCTTGACTTGAAGGTATAGTCACATGTATTATTAATAAAGAAGGCTGTCAGTGAACTGGACAGGTATGAAGTTACCGTTTCGTGTGATCCTTATTCCTCTCGGAAAGCTTTGGTAGCATTTGCTTTTTTTGTTTTGAAGGTATAACTACGGTGCTCACTGCAACCATCCAATAATTTCAAACCAAAACAAAACAAAACAAAATAAAATAAAAAAGAACAAAAGCGCGGAAGGAATATGAAAACAATACAATTTAGTATCACGCTACAAAAACATGAATAGTAATAGCAACTAACTGGAAATAAGAGTAAATTGCATCTCATTTTCTGAGTTTCCTTCATATCGTAGCATCTTTCATGAAAAGTTCATGTGGTTATATTGTATTTTTGTAAAGGAATGTTTCTGAACAGGTGGACGTGGGAATGATGATTTGCCTGATATTACTTACGCATTTTACAGCTAGTGCAACCTACCAATGAGCTTTTAATATCTACAAAATTAATACTGGAACTCATTTTTTTAGGTTACTTTTCAGAAAAACTGTAATTAAAATAGGATTGCAACATTACTCATACAAATATAGGTTTTAGGAGTTATCTTTACAATGTGTAGTTTACAAATTAAACGTTGCCCTTTCCTGACACTGGAATTTAGCATCAAAGAAATCTAACATGGTGGAATGTATTTTGATGAAAAGTATGATTTTCCATAATCCTCGAAAACGTTGCAATTTATAAAAGATGTTTGGAATCAAAAGATCAGTCCATCTTTTTGTTGACTATTCCAGTGTTCTGGTTATTAAAAAGAGTATATTAGTTTAACCTGCATTGCATTATTACAAAAAATAAAAACACAATTCCAATTTCAGAGCAAATTTTGTCGGTAGAGAGAGAGAGAGAGGGGGGGGGGGGGGTAGAGAAATTTGATGACTTTGCTTTAATATTATTTTATTTAATTGAGTGCCATTTATTTTAGAAATATGGAAAACTGTTTTATCCTTGTCGGCTCTAAAGCCCATTTATTTTATTTTTTGTGCAACTTTGGTCATAAACTCATAAACTCGCTTAATTTTAAAATGATATAGCAACGCCCATGAAATTTGTAAATCCGAATTCCGTCATGAGGATTCACTCACATTGTATTTCGGTGTTGACTTAGCATCAGGAGGCAGAGGAGGAGGAGGAGAAGAAGGAGGAGAGATATAGATAGTGACAGAATGAGTTTGTGAAAGAGAGAGAGAGAGAGAGAGAGAGAGAGAGAGAGAGAGGATGTGTGTGTGGTGTTTGTGTGTGAATAAGAGCTAAAAGAGATGGGATGAGAGAAAGAGAGAGCGAGGGGGGATGAAAGGAAGGAGAACAAGGAAGAAAGACAGAGAGAGAGAGAGATAGAGAGAGAATGAGTTAGAGGTGGAGGGAGAGAGAGAGAGAGTGAGTTTGAGAGGGACGGGAGAGATAGAGAGAGAAAGAGAGAGAGAGAGAGAGAGAGTTAGAGCATTTGAGAGGGGGGGGGGGAGAGACAGAGAGAAGGGGGGAGTCAAGAGTAGGGGTAGAGGAAAAGCATCGCGAATGTACTTGAACGTTCATTCCACAGGTTACAGTGCACTTTTCAATCTGAAAAATCCCGCCGTGCAGTATATTGTTTACATATAAACAAATAAATTGGAAGCATTTTCATTTATAAATAGCCGGCGACCTCGCTTTCTTCACTGCAAACAATCCCGGCTCACTACTTGAGAATCAATTGTGTTTATTTGGAAGAAAGAGGCTCTTTCACCGAGTATTCAGATTTGTCCCTCATGAAGTTACTCAAAATACAAGCACATATATGCATTATTATTTTTTATTCCACAAGGGTATTTGATATTCGGCATATATACCGTGGATATAATTTTATAATTTTTACCCAGGTCCTTCTTTCTAGCAAATTTAAACCAGTTCTCAACAAAAAAAACCCAAACAAACAAATAAACAAAACAATTTAGATTGGATCTAGAGTTTGGAAGTATGATAGACGTATTTATCATTAAACGTTTATTTCTCATGAAAGACATTTCAAAGTGATTTGCGAGCCTGAAGAAAATTCAAAGAAGTGATTCAAATTACTGCGATATTACCTTTATAGTGGTGCCCCATTCGGTTAGAATCTGATGCGGCTGCATGGCCACAATAGCCATGGAATGTTATGTGACGACAAGTAATTAGAAGTCTTCCCTTCATCCCCCTTTATAATGATAAAAATGAAGGACAAAATAAGTACGGGATGGCGATTAATAATGTAATTAGACCAGCCGAGCATTAACGGAATATTTATGAGCGGTGATTTAGAGGTCGCGTGGTCATTTTCGCTTAGAAAGGTTAGCACGTCTGTGCATATGTAGGTGTGGGTGTGAGTGTGGGTGTGTGTAAGTGTGCGGGTATGTGTGTGTGTGTGTGCGGGTATGCGTGTGTGTGTGTGTGTGTAGGGATTGGGTGGAAGGCGGTAAGAAGGGGGAGGGAAAGCGTTTTGTGCTAACGAGAACCATGTATACCTACAGACCATTATGTTACTGACATTTTTAACCAGAATATTACCGTCACACTTAGTATGAAATTGCAAGTGTATGTATGTATGTATTCAAAGATAAACAAAGTCGCCTAATTTCTTGTTTACAATAATTACCCACTTTTTTAACGAAGTGTAAATAAAAACAAAATTTTAAAAAATAAGTCAAATTATACCATGCATTCTTTTGTTGCCATTATTTTTTCCAAGGAGTTATCACAGTTCTGTGATAACTCCTTGGTTTTTTCCCCCTTTTATTTGAATGAAAAACTTCCTTGCTTGCAGAATCAGCGATATCGAGAGAGTGACCCGAATAACTCATCACTCCCCTTTCTTACATTCTAAGAAAAAGAAGACTCTATCTAGACCAATTGAGAGGTTCCCCAGCTTGCCACATCAAAGGCTTCTTTTTAAGGTGTTTAAGTAAACAACTCTTTTGTTAATTCAGCAGATTCTTCTAATGCCCTTGTAAGCACATCACCTCTAAAAGAAACGTTGGCGTGACAAACTTGAGCACCTTTCCTTAACTTTTGTTTCGAATGCCCAGCTCTCTTTTGGAGTCATTTCGACGGCGTCATTCCCTGCGCTGATCGAGTCTCTTAAGGCAATAAATCCATAAACGCCACTTATTGAAACAAATATTGTTTGCACTGCTCATTTTTGCAATAACTTTTGGACCGATTTCACACTTTCATAATGCAAAAAAAAAAAAAAAAAAAAGACAGTGCCAGTCACTGACGCGGTCCCAACGTCAGCAAATGTCTCCTCGTATGAGCCGAGCTTTAGGGTGTAGCATAAATTCTACAAAGATTTTAAGCATGTATGATAGTGAACAAATATACAACGACCCCAGGCCTCCCCACTTTAAAAATACAAACACCCATAAACGTTGTTTATAATAGAAACTTTTACAAAAGCCCACAATGACCGACATTTTACCGAGGTTGAAGAGTTCAAAGGTTTTCCTCCTGGAAATGACAAAGGACAAAACCATTTTAATAGCGTCACGTTTTTGTGGTTGTGTCCCCTTCTCTCCGCATGTCTGTCTGTTGACGGACATCTCAACTTCTAGGACTTCGTCGTAAACACTCCTTCACTATGCCCGAGTGATAGAATAACACTTGGACATTCCCGTCGTTTGTTTAACGTATCTGAATTTCAGATGAAAGACGTTGCATCTTCAGATGAAGGCAATTTCCATAATACCACTTGAACTTTTGCGCCTCATCCCTTCTTCATGTGGTTTCACGCTCTTTGGTCGCTTGCCATGTGTTGCCTTGGAGTATCCACTTTAGCTGACTTGTCCGTCCTGCAGTTTAATTTAAAACCCATTACTCTTGCAGCCGTGTTCTCATTTGTGGGATGCCTCGCTAAAAGAAATTAGTTTCCGGAAGAAGGACCTCGAAAAATTCTGCATCGTTCGCATGAGCATTCCTAGTATAGTCAAAACCACGAAATATTTCCAGCACCTAATATCGCAGCGAGTGTGAACGTTCGCAACGAATTTGTTTCCAAAGGCTACCGAAAACTATTTGATTTTTTATGTTTATTTTTATTTTCATTTCTATGACACTATCCGAGAGTTAAAAAAACAAACAAACACTTGATATATATATATATATATATATATATATATATATCGTGCTGAGCCCATTTGAGTAGTAAGCCCCTGCTGTTCTTCGAGTTCTTCATCCACATGTTGTTTCATTACACTTCTTGCATGCCACATTCTCTGCTGAACAAGGAAGTGCCGGTATGAAAATTATTTCTTGTCAACAGAATTTAAAAGGCATGAATATCTGCATCATGCAAAACAGATTGAGCGTTTGGAACTAGAAATCGAAGCCATGAGGCATGCATGTATTTTTATTGGGATGGCGTTTAAGAATATCTTCGCGAAAATTGCTGTTATATTAGCGTTCACATTTATATACATATTATCGAAGTTTGATACGTGTACGTTACCTTCAGTATGAACGCAGCTGTTGCGAGTCATTTTCTGTATTTCCGCTGCCACGTGAAGACACAGAACCTAATTTGCCGTAATGTGGATGCGAGAGACCATCGTCAATCTCTGCGTTGAGTGCTGATCAGACAGATGGGGACAATTTGGGTTCCCGCCTTTTTCTGCCTTGCACATTTCAGAAACATAATAGGACCCGACTGCCTGATCATGACAACAATGCAAATAGAAGATAAATTTGTTTTTCGTGCATACATTGAATAGGACATTTAAAGAGAATCATCGATCCAGCCTATCTAATAATGATAATAATCGTGAAAATAGAATTATCAAAATGTCACTCGACGACACATTAGCATGTTTACATGGTCAGGAAGGTTGTGATGCTAACTACATATAAATGCCATTGCCAAAATTATGATCACATTTACGCTACACACTCAACTTTATTAGCTTCATCCCAAATGCATAACCCATTTTGTGCAAACTGCTGTTCGTGTAATATCTTGTCACATTACCGTACAGAAAAAAAAAAATCCTGAAGGAAACATCTTTCATCTACACGTTTGTGCTAAAATTCTTCTCACCACAATTAGAGCAGACACAAAATTCTCTGGTACAATGTTTTTCTTATGAAGTTTAATCCTTTCGTGACTCGAATTATTTAAGGGCTAAATTGATCACATTTTCTTCTTCAAATTGACAACATTGATATTTTTCATTTAGTGCTACATGGTTCTAATAAGGTGTAATGTCTTTGCAAACAATATACATGGTTGGGAACTTTGTCGAAAAGTTGAAAAAATGCCACTTTTGATTTTGATTTTGAACCTCTGAATGTGTTGCTGATTTAAGGATTTTAAAGCTTATTCTCTTTTTAAAGATTCCTGGCACCAATTAAAACGCAATATGGTCATGCAACAAGAATGGACACAGTGTGTGCAGGAATTGTTTTCCTTTTTCTACTCATACATGTGGTGAATTTTTAGAGCGCTGACTGAAAAGTTATTGAGCCAAACCACAAAATGTGAGATGTTGTCGCGAAAGGGTTAACATACCCACGTATCTGTTGCTACATTTGTATTCTTAGCCAAAAACTAGATAGAAAAATGGTTAGCTACGGAACTGCAACCATGACAGCGGTTATGTTATGCCTATCACTAAAATCCACCCATTAGACTGGATTACAAGTCGAGTGAAAACTATCTATCTTCCCATCCAAATTGCTCCGTCATCTATGTTAAGGATAGCACCGTCCTCAACCGGAAAACTGGATGAGGTTCCAAATTGAATCATAATCTACAACTTCCAAGTCAGTGGTGGGCATGATAAAAGGTTCAGAACATTACTTGCTGGATGTTATATTGTCTGGCAACGCTCTGGAGGCGAGCATGCATCAGAGTGAGCACGTTTGCAAAGCATGAAGTAAGAAAACGTTAGATATGACCTGAGGCGGACCTAGAGCAGAGGGTTAACCATGAGCATTGAGAGCGAGCGTGGAGAAAATTGGCTAATGGGAGAATATTCATGTAAGGTCACAATGAAACGCTGTGAGTTCACTTGGGGGGAGAAATTGAGATGATGACAAAATAGTGGGATATTGTCGCAAATTTCGACCCATTCATTGAATAAGAACGAAGATTGGAGATAAAATTTACTTGACGCGCATCCCCTGATTTGCTGTTTGCTATACGAGGCAATCCAGAGAAAGAGAGAGAGAGAGAGAGAGGGGGGGGGGGGGCACGTAAGACACAACAACGAAAAGTGTTTGTTCAACATGTATAAGACACTTTTATGTCTTGTTAAGACAATTTACGATGCAAACGGATTTTTCATAGCCTTATTAGCTTGTTCCAGTTGAATATATGTATCGCGATTTGATGACTTGCGGTTTATAATCGGCTAGCTCGTTAATCATCTAGCAGACAGGATTGTCAAAACACACACTTTAGAAAAAAAAAATCATGATTACAGCCTTCGCTGTGAACTTGTCATTTTTTACTATCCAATTTGAAAAGCTTTAGTCCTAATGACAGATCAATAGTTCCCAGTGTGAATATCCTACTTCATTTCCCATGTGTAATCATGAGCGCGTTTGTTGGTGCCTTGTGGATTTGTTAGCTGATTTTTCTTTCTTTTTTATTGCCATTGGACGTGACAGTGGTCGGCCATCATCTTCTCTGTATTATGCCTTTTTCGGCAATCGCTTGATTAATAGAAATAATCCTCAAATCGTTCTATTCACCCCAAGTACATATCTCTATTTTTTTATATTTTATTTTCTTATAAATTATAAGCTAAATATTTTCATTGTGTATCTATGGAAATCATATTTTTATAAACACTAGTAAATAGAAAATAAAACCAAACAAATTCTTTTAAAAATCCCTACTCCAAAACAAAACAAACCAAACGAAATAATTGTGATTTGTCAAATTTCAGGCAGGTAACTTTTATCGAGATCTACCAAGTGAAAATGTCAGCCCCGGAAAAAATTTAAGTTGACTAAATTCATTTTTTTATGCAAGGATACTGGTAAGGAGTCTAACAAACTCCATTCTCTGAACACCAGTCGGACAATCTACCAGACGTTACGAGAAACAAAAACAAAACAAAATATATTCTAAATGAACTATGTTACTGTCGGACGCTAATTCATTTCCCAAGTATTCTTGTTCACACCCCACACCCCTCTTATCAGGGACGTCCCTTTTCACAGATAGCAAAATGTTAGAATATGGGAACCATTTTCGCTTTAAACTGTGTGACTACTGAATTACCACTTTCCCCTCAGCGGTAAAGGAAGCAACCAGTTCCGTACGCAATGGTTTAAAAACAAAACCCCTACAAATTCGATCCGACACCCTCCCAAGGCCCCCCCCCCCCAATACACATCATGACAATACAAGGAGAATATTCATGCGACTGCCACACCTGCAACAAGGTTACCATTGTAAGTTGTTTCGAATCCTTTGAAGGTACCAAAGACCGTACCGGCATGTTATCTTGGAGAGGATGCAAGAAATCGAGAGCAAGGTCACCACACCAAAACGGCGTCTTCCAATACGCGGCGGACTGCTATACATCGTAATGCGCGTGATTTAATTCCCCGATCAATCACCAGCCAAGCTTTGTCTTCCTCTTCCCCGAACTTCAATTAATCCACGCTAATCCCTTCTGGATTCAGGGACTAGCCTTCAAGCCAATTCAATCTGTGAACGGTAATTACCAGTAAAATGCAAGCCGAAGATGTAACGGTGAGCAGGGAATTCGGACCATTATAGAACAAGGAAGCAACGGAGCTGTTTCCAAAAGAATTCACCGAAAAAAGAAGAAAAATTGGACGCGCGAAAGAAAATTGATGGGTGGGTCGTTAATTAGAAATCTAAATAGATTATCGTCTGACTAGTTGTAGGCCCTGCACCACAAAGCAGAGCCTCAATTGGATCTGCTTGAAGGAAAGTATCCTCTTTTCATATTTTCAAGAGACCGTCATTATATGAAGAAGGAAACACATAGTTACCCCCAAAATGCCCCAACACAAGCCTTGGGCTATACAAGGCGAAACCGAGGAGATATTGATTTTTAAAAACATTAATTTTCATGTACATATGACATTATTTTGGAGTAACTCACACACACAAATTACAATTTCTTTATCGGCTTATAATATATATTCTTAAAATTATAAGACGGCATTGATGCAGTACATCTGGAGAAAAAAATGGAAGGTAATTATCCCAAATTTATACATATTTTCCAATTTGTTATTATACTATTGTTGTGCTTAAAGCGTGCTTTTACGTTGTTACCAAATATGTAGTAATTTGTATGCTTTTGTTTGTTTAAAAAGTGATATTTTCCTCTTCGTTTGCTTTTCTAGTGGTACGCACTTTTGCCAAACGAACGATGATGAATACCTAGCCCAAATTTAATTTAGTTGAAACAATTATTCATAGTCGTTTCTTTTCTTGTCCATACATCAACATAAAATGTGCGTCATTCCATTTCAGCATGCCTATAAAGATTACTTTAAGCTAGGAAATCGCTGTTGCGTAAAATGTAAGATCTAGATCACAGTGTAGATAATGCTCTTCATCATAAGTAGAATAACCATATAGGGTACCATCCTCGATCGTTGGGTGGTATGTATTGAATAATAAATGAATGGCCCGTCATGAAAAATTTATGAGCAGGAGCTCATGTGGAACAAGAAATTGCGGAAGAGAAATTAAAGAGAAATGTTCGAAGAAATCCTGCTATGAGGTGATTTTCTAAAAACG
The DNA here is from genome assembly GCA_025618425.1 of Heliocidaris tuberculata. Lineage (NCBI taxonomy): Eukaryota > Metazoa > Echinodermata > Echinoidea > Camarodonta > Echinometridae > Heliocidaris > Heliocidaris tuberculata. The sequence continues at coordinate 28,272,019 of CM046849.1, forward strand.
AAGAGATCAATTCGATTTTATTTTGAGATTATTGTCTATATAAGAGTTCATCCTTCGTGGACAATAATAACAGATTTGGTTATTCCTCTCTAAACGAAAATAAAATGTTCCCGACGTTTACATATTTAAGTATATAGCCATTATTGTATTCATGACATTGATCCTTTTTAAAGACGTGAAAATTTTACTTTACATTTATTAAGATATACTTGAAAAGAAATTCTTTGGAACAAATGCATGAACTATCTTGACAATAGTGGGAGTTCGTTATGTTCGTATATGCTAGACAAATCATATTTTTCCATGTTAATATTGCAAATGAATTCATTTCTTTTTGATAGATTGAACGTGAAGGCCAGTTTATTGGCATCTTCCACCAGTCTTCGCGTCTCGTCTGTGTTGTCTGAAATCAAATTTTGATTAAATTATGTCTGAAAACCGACCTTTGGTATAGTATGTCTGGGACAAAAATGCACACTCCTTCAACGAAAATCATGACCTCAAAATTAAATGCAACTGCGCGGTCTTAAAATAAGATTTATTTGTAACATCATCATATTGTGACCTAGAGGAGCAAGTCCTTGCAAATTTCATGTACCCCCTTTACATGCGCAATGACAATGTCAAATTATTAGATTTTGGCATTGAATAGACAGTATAGAATAAAATAACTTTTTTTATAATGTAATTTACTTCGAAATATATCAGCAGCTGACTTTCTGTCGAAACGGAAAAAAAATCACGAAATGAAAAATATCATGCTCAGAAGGCATAAGTTGATTTGTTATTTTGTTGAAATTGTCTTGAGTGGCAGCAAAAAATGTAAGAATATTTTTTTACCTAATAATTCTTTATTAACGGTAGATTTTGAAATATATTTTCATCGATATTCACTGGATTTTGATGAAAAATGATTTGTCAAATTTAAAAAAAGACCCCCCCCCCCTCCAATGCGATTTCGATAATCAAATATAGGCCCTGCCGTAGAACATAAATCTTTTATCCATATGTTTCATTAAAAAAAAAGAAAGTCTCTTTATATGACCTTTTGGATAATGGCAGTGATACCATAAAGAGCCATTAGTCAAGTGTCATGTCAATCGACTTTCATTTTCTTTTAAATCAAATAAATGGGTAATATAAAATTATGTCGTAAAGGACTCACTGCATGTAATTGGCCATAATCATAATCTATAACAGTGGTGTATCCAGACTTGGGTGAGTGTGTGGGGTCGGAGACCCTTTAAAGAATATTGCAGTGCACAGCAATACATTCGCCCCTCCCGGGCTTTGAAAGATTCCGCTCACTGATTATCAATTTCTGGATACGCCACTGCATATGATATAAACTCTTTTATCCTCTTTTATCTTTTTTTGTGTGTCGCTTCTTTGGATATAAATTTATGAAATATACGACAAATATGTTCTGTAAGAAAACGACGTAGTTCAATTGATTTCCTGCATTCAGACTGATCACAGTACTGGCAAGGTATGATGCTTTTGCGTGACCTAGAAGAAATAAACAAAACTGGAGGGCAATAACAAATATTGGTACAGACGACTCTTCCCCCGAGCTTAGCATTTTATTCAACCCCTTCAGGACAGCACTTGTCTGTGAGCCACTGACAATCAAGATTATTATTCTGTGTCATTTTTGATGTCGAAAGTGTCGAAAATACATTCAGTTTCCCCCGTCTTTCCTTATATACGAACACCATCACAGTGGTAATCGTAACTCGACTATCGGATCAAATATTTCCATCGAATGCATTAAGAAAATTGCTATTGCTCCGGGGTCTATACTTGTTCAACATGTGTCATCAAGATGTGCCTTGTATTGGATGTCAGCCACACATCTTACTTCTTTATCGTATTTCTGGTGTCTTTGGAATACAAACCTGTCGAAGTACATTGCAAAAAAGGGGATAGATAAGAAGCGGGGTGTTGTAATCCAAGAACTGAATTTGGGGTCAGAAATTCGATGTTGGAATGCAGACTTTGAGAATACAGTTGACCTGCATTAGCATTAAAGGAGTTTTCTGGAGTACCTATTAGATGGTGTGATCTGGTTTATTTTTTGCGATACTTTATTTCGCCAATGGTTATCAGGAACATTATTTATATAAAGCAAAAAATACGTTCTGAGCTACATGATTCATTACATGCTCGGGGAGAAATATTTAAGTGTTAAACCAAAAGAATCAACTAAGAAATAAACTGCCTGTCATGAGTGATCTTTGCTTGAAATTTTATTTAAAATATAGTAAAAGAGAACACAATTAACTTCTTAAACATTTGATGAAATGCGCATTTTTTATAATTTGGACTGCCAAGCAAATTCAGAGATTTTCTTATTTGAAAGTCGTAGTCGCACCAGGATTATGTAGAATATTGATTTGAAAGTAATTGTTCATCAGATTCAAAGATGATGTTCTTTATTCTATTTTTCTCAAATTCACCTGAAAATTTTACAGCAAAAGAAAACGGCTTGCTTCTTGTATTCTTTTGTGTTTGTGTTTCCAGATGAATGAAGAAGAAAATGACTATTTTTTCCTTTAAAAAAACAACGGATATACCCTTCACGAAATAAAGCCATTCTAAGAGATGCTCTTGGTTTATGGTTACTCTTTACTCTTTAAATCGTCACCTACCTCGATTTGTAGTTTGGAATATATTAATGGTTTGCAATGCCCCTCTTTTGTATTTATGATAATAAGTCATACAATTTCACTGATAGTAAATCGGTAGGTGTTGTAATAAAAACCGCCCGATGAGTTTAGATGATGAACAACGGACTTGAGATATGTATTTGCCAGATCTGATTTACAATTCGATTTACATTTGATTATTCATCATCAGAGTTCATGAACTATGTAAAAACAAAGATTAGATAAAACCCCGGCATAACTTACAACCATTTTGATAAGAAAAACAAGATAACAAAATGATAATGTATTTGTATCATTTACTGTCTGCAAATATATATGAAAAAAACAACTTTTGAATGAATATGTGCTTTAACATCTTTCCAATCAAAGTTTGGTTAACTGTGAAACACTTGACCTCATAAGAGCTTGCATCAGTCGTCGTATCCCAGAGGATTCCCCGATATCAGTTATCCTCCTCCATACATCTCGGGTTTCTATCGCCTCAATGTACTAGTGTTGTTGAAATCGGAGCGAAGAGCATAGGGCCTAGGTGAGATCCCCGAGGGACCTCCGGCTAAACTGGGCGGATGTAAGCAAGGTGTCTTGTTGCAAAAATAAAAAGCAGTACTACCTGGGTGAAATGGGGGATATGATTGGTCTGTGTTTACAATCTTGGAAGCGATTGATTATACCTTTTGTCTCAGGGGAAAGGGGTAATATGACCCGGTCATTGTAGCACCATTAAGCAATGAATTGTACCCATTACACACGCTATGTACAGATGCCTACAACATTTGCTACATTTGATCTTTGCTACTATAACTCAGGGTACTTGTGCTGATTCATAAGCTGAGTATTTTCAACGTTTCTTGCAGGTGTCTGATTTCTTCTAATTTTTCACATGTATTTTCCTGGTTTCCCCATAAAATACCCATATACCATCCTCCCCTCCCAGCCCCATTCCTTTCCTCTGTTGACCCACTATACAGTGTGTTTCTTTAAAAAAGAAACCCAAATTTTCCCATTAATTACTAGAAAAATGATTATGTTCAGATTAATTCTTATTATTCACGTTAAAGTTCAGTTCATCCTCCTTTTTGTGATACCAAATATGTAATGATATTGTCATGCATGAATACATTTATAAAGGTTTTAATTGAGGGATGTCAAAAGTAGTTTGCGCTTGGAAGTAATGGAGAGTGTAACTCCAATGGCAATGTATATAGAAACAAAACAAAAAGAGATAAAGGCGCTTTGCAAAGAATAAAGCGATTTTTCATTATGATTCCGTATTCATCGTTCAACTTGTTGGCAACATCGAATGAGATATGATTCCAAAATTAGCCCAAATGTCCTTCCAAACGACCGCCTTGTCTGTCCAAGCAAGGGTGTGCTCAAGAAGGTAGAGTGAGATGTAATGAATGGCCATTCATTGACTTTGTGTAGATGAATAGATCCCACTCTGTGCGCAAACCAATTTTTACATTACTGGTTTAAAATTATTGTTTTAGTTCAAGGATCTCATGCTCTATCATCACAAATGTGGTATCATATAAAAGGGGATATTTCTTTCGTATGATGTAATACAATGAATTAAGTTATGTTTATTTGAGGAAATGTTGCTGTAGAAAGTAGGACTTCTTTTTTAAAGAAACATATGAGAATAAATAGGGTGATGCTGTCAGCCAAAGGCCGTCAAGCTTTTCCAATAGTCTAAGTAGACAAAGGGACTGATGTTGCTTGAAAATCTGACATCCCTACACTTTTTGTATGTCATTATAAAGAAAAAAAAAATCTGTTATCACGAGTAGCTGTTTATTAAGTACTTTCGAGAAAGTATGAATATTTTTTTCCTCATAAATTATCATGTAAATAATAATCAAATTAATTCGACGTCTTTACAAGTAAAATTCATCAGGATATGACTAGAATATTTTCTTCGGCAACTCCTTTTTGCTCATTAAATGATACTGTATGTATTATTTAAATGCAAATGCATCTATTGGCAAAGATGAGGACTCTGATGCCACGTTTACAAATTTCGGCTCCTTACAGTATCGAAAGGGCCTAACCGCAATCGCTATTGATACCCTACGCATCCATTTCAACTTTCCCCGAAAGTAATGCTAACCTTAATCACGATGGGCTTTTATCAGAGGCGACACTGTTCGAAGAGGTCTAGAGGTTCTAGAAAACAAGGCAAATTACCTTAATTAGATTCCAGATTCGTTGTAAATTCTTCTAGGAAAGTGACCGCGTACTAATATATTTCATTTGTGTTTGGGAGCAAATGGTATATTATTCAGTGTCTTTAGATGTTTTGGACAGCATCAATATTTTTAGTCTTTCAATTAATTTCTACATCTCAGAGGAACGATTGCCGACTTCCGATTAAAATTTGCATTAATAAAGTCTATGGCCAGGCAGGTAACGAAGTAAAAGGAGCAACGACCTCAACAAATAAGAAAATCGATAAGTATCAAAACCTAATGGCATGATGGCTCTGTGGTAGTGCAGTGGTGTTGTTAAAGATAAAGTTGAGTTTTGGTCGTGCGATAACATCGTGAAAGAAACTGTCTCAAATCAATTAGGAAAGGTTGATTATATAGTACATAAGAATTGGTGTATGCCGTTAGGTTTTGGAATCACCAAAATGAGAAGAAATTGACTCAGTCCTGCTGAGAGTCACATGCACTGCACACAGAAATGTGTTTATGGGACTACACACAAATGTTCGGCCCGAACTTTTCAGCTGTTTCTTGGCATATTTTGAATATGAGAGCGTTTGAAGAGCAATCCTTTTCAGGGGACATTTCTACTATGATAATCTTCCCAACTTATAACATAAAAAGAATGAGAAAGCTCACAAATTATTTTTTACTTTTCCCAGAACTCAGCTTCCCTTTAAGGGAGATAGACTCGTCAAAAAGTGAAAATACATGCCTAATTATGAAAAACTTGGAGCATGTTTCCATAACATGCGTATCGAGAATATACATATAAAAGTAAATTTTAATTGTGTGGGGTTCTTTTATTATTTGGGTGTGTGTTAAAGTGAAAATGATGAAATTCCTCTTTTCAAGCTACTGAAAGCATTTTGACATAATTTAAACTGGCAAGCGAATATGCCTGACAAGCCATACTTTACCTTGCTTTAAATGCGTCATGTTTACGAAATGATTATTATTCAGGGTAAAATGACACAACTCTATAGTAGATGCTTATTTGAGGTAAAAAGTGCCCTGTATGGATAAAGAAAAAGAAGTATGTTGTCTTAAGGAGCTACACGCTCCGGTGATTATGGCCCCCCATTAGTGTCAATAAAACGAACCGTTTTAAGGAGATATGTGTGAAATGAAACGGAGTTGTGATCTTAACACGACTAAACGTCACGGATTACCACTGTCCTAATGCCTCGAAGGAGATTGGTGTTGATATTCACTTAATGTCGACCAGAAAGAGATCGACCGTGCATTTTATAGGTTTGACCAAATACGCCCACGCGTGCTGGAAACAGAATTTCTGTTTTTATGTTTTGTCGTGCACATTGGTCTTTGATCGTAGTGAAGATGTTATCATGATAAAGTTGCGATTAACTTAGTGGTATATATTGATCACAAAAATTTGATTCAATGATAAACATAGTAGAATTAATAAATATCATAGAAGAAGTAAAAACAAACACGGTAGATAATGAAGTTTATATGCGATAAAGAGGACGCAGCACATTCAACTTATACCGCTACTATTAATCACCCTTACAATAAAAACGTAGTATTTTCTCCTAAAAGGAAATAGTTTCACATCTACTTCAGACTGTCCATTGTGACGTAACACAATGAGGTAGCAGGGATGATATTGGCTAGAATTATGCCTTTGCCATTGTATATTTCTCGCTTAGTTTTGTTATTTTTGTGTGAGTGTTTCAAGTGCTCCTTTCGCAGTGTGCCTTTGAATACCTTTGTAGTGAATATCAGAATTATTCTTCTTTCTTCTACAGGCCAATCGAGATTTAAGTTCATTCTACACGTTTTGCACTAATAAATTGAGCGACTAGCAGCTAATGTGTATTGATATCTCGATATTAAGAACGCTACACAGATGCATGCTTTTGTCTGTTTATTGGATACAGCTATTTAGTAATCAGTTTTATCTTATAATCTGATATCAATGGCAAAGTAACCCCATCGTGATGTCACCTGCTACGTGAAGTGAAATGAGCCGGAAATGCGTTGTTGCAATTCGTATGTATTTTTTTCGAAAGTGCTTTGGGTATATTCAACTGTGCTTTTGAGATAAGGGTAACCAGTGATATTAATAGCGGAGTATAGAGGTGAAAGCGAAGTTATTTTTGGAAATTCTCGCTCCAGACGTTGCTTTGTCGAAATTTTGAATAGTTATTTTATGTATATTCATTTTGCCATAGGTTTATTAATATGTTATTTCTACACTCTGTCTGACTGTCCGTCTCAATTTCTCGCTCAATGTATATTACTTTTCTTCCTTTCAGTGACCTCTTTACTTTACAGTTCGTTTTAAATATTCGTGTAAATCCTCAATCTAATAATGCGTTCCCACTTTCTTCACTTTTTAATTTCCCTTCCCTTTTCCTCCCTCTTTCACGTTCGCCCTTTCTCTCTCTCCCCTTTTCACTCTCTCTTTCTACCACTTACCCATCTCCTTTCTTCATCACCCTCTCTTGCTTTTTTTTCTCTCCATATTTCATTCATTTTCCTCTTTATATGCGTATTCCAATTTCATTTCTGACCGTCTACATTGTCTTTTATTTGCTTTCCTCATTTTGTCCCCTCCCCTAATTTTCCTTCTGTTTGACACGTCCTTTTAGTGAGCGAAAACCTCCGAACTGATGCTGAATTGAACAACCCTATCCTTTTCGTTATTACTTGTTCTTATATAACCTGTATTAAGATAAGTTTGATGTTCCGATAGTGCTTATTGTCATATGACAGCGATGGGTTTGTTGATCTATATGATTATTCCTTGCCCATAGCGAGAAAGGTTAATTCTCCTTCAGATGTGACTTAGATGCCGTGATGTATCAAACCCCCGTCAATACCAGGTTTATTGGGTAATTTTTCTCCAACTTTTGTAACGGATATGAATCAGAATACATTGGTACTGGGGAATAAACTTGTTCACACAGTTTTGTATTCAACGTGTTCAAAGGCTTATTTTGTGAAATGGGTACGTGGGTACAGACCCACGTGTGTGTGTGTGTTTTTTTTTTTTCTTCTGTGTTTCCTCATACCTCGTACAACACTACACAGTAGCATCAACTCAGGCTGGGGGTCAGGGAGGGGGGGGGGGGGTCAGTAGCCCACAATGCTTTTAGAAGTAACCGTGTATAACCTCTCGAGCGTACGCTTTCGAATACACATTTGAGCCACACCCCGTCCACCCGTCCCCTCATCATGAAAATCGATCGAAGCTCATGCCTTCATGGATTACATCGATACGGCCGAATGATCAGTACAAGTGTTTATTGGAAATTGCTAGTAATATCATTCTGATCACGGCTTGGCATTTATTTCGCCTTGTACGTCATACTCATGTGACACTACCTTCTATCAATTCAGCAAATATAACAGTCATAACCACGCCTGATTTATCTACGATGATATATTACATGTATAAGTTCATGTCAGGTGGTTACTTTCGATCTACACAAGTCCACTTGAATTATGCACGTGAAGAATTAAATGCTCATTTGTGCGACAATATTAGGTGACTTTGACGTCAATCGTTTATTTGCCAAAGATCAAGATGTGAATGCTTTTGTAAACTGAATAGATTTTGAAAACACCCCGAAATGAAATTACGGGCTCTTCCTTTCACGGAGAAGAAATGTTACAGTTGAACAGAGCACAGATGATAGATATAACAACGGGGAAAGAAAACTGTCGTTAAATTCTAGAAGCGGAACAGAAATGAGAAGGAAAGGAGACAGGTGATGCCTTTAAGAGAAAACAAAGATAACATGATGCGAACGAGAGACATAATGATGGGTAAAATCGTTGTATGTGCTCGGGTCCTTATTCTGTCAACCTCGGCCAATACTTCTTCTCTTCTCTTCTGACTGCATCGTCACGTTTTAATGGCAGGGCTTCGTATAGGGGCATCAATTTGCCTGTATTTAATTCCATGTCATTACCGACTCGGGCAGTTTCCTGTCTCGATCTCGTCTTTCCTGCCCGCGTGGCACGTCCCGCAGTGCTTAGTTGTAGGACCTCTTTTCTTTAAAGGTGATCTTGGATTTTCAGGTAATGAACTATACCTCGTGTAAAGTTCAATCTGAATTGCTAATCACGCAGTCTCATGGGTTGTTCGGAATAACAGAATGGAAACCAGTACATAAATTATGTGGACGCTTGGGACTACTTTTCCTAATATTCCTGCCTGCTACCCTGGTTTCATAATCTGTACTTGTTCATTACTGAATTATTATTCATTTTCCCGTCAATCTGGTTTGGAACTATCTTCTATTTGTATCATTGTAAATCAAGTTTAGGATTCCGGGAAAATTCAATTTTCCGTCATTGCAAGAACCCAAGACTACCTTTAGAAAAAATGTGGAAGCTTATTGCCGCTATGCCTGCGTCACGATTTACTTTTGGGTGATAAACACATATACATCGTGACAACTTGGAAAAAGTGAAATTCAGTGCATTTTCATTACCACGGAATTGCTTCTCGTCCGATCAACATGAAATTTAAAACTTGCTTTGACGAATAAAATCGAACGATTCCTGGGAATGAAGAGATATCAAAGGCGAAGTAAAAAAAGAAAAAAGAAAAAAAAAGAAGAGACGATAATTGTTTTAATCAGGGTAAAAAACAAGGTCATGTCGCATTTTGTGATGGGGCTGTACGAGGGATTTCCCCTCGTAAAAGATCCGCTGTATAAAAGATATCACACGCTTTATGCTTTCGAGAATGATTAAGAAAACAGGATATATCTTTCTACGAATGAGAATGATATTCTGATAAACATTAAAATTCAAACGAGAACAATAAGAACAGACAAGAGAGGAAGAGAAAGGAAGGAGATAGATAGAGAGAGAGAGAGAGAGAGAGAGAGAGAGAGAGAGATAAGAAATAGAGTACATATATATATATATTAGAAAGAGGAGTGAGAGAACAGGGAAAACGATAAAAAAATGGACAAAGAGAGAGACAGAGAGAGGGAGAGAGAAAGTGAGAGAAACAGAGAGAGAAAAAGAGAGATAGAGAGAGAGAGAGAGAGAGAAAGGGAGAGAAAGAGGAAGGTAGACAGCGAGAGAGTATGGGGATGATAAAGTAGAGCGTTTTTATGTTCATTACTCATTTGTCATTTCCAGTACATCTGTTTTTTATCGACACTGCAATGATTGTGAATATTTGTATGACTAAAGGAGAGATTTTTAAAAAGTCATATCTGTTTGGCATTTGAATATGTATTCCAGTGATAATTTGCTGAAAGTGCATGAAATACATACTTCAAGTATAAACGAAGTCCCCGTTAATATAGTTTCAAATGATTAGGATAGATTTAAGCATCACCAAAACTTACAGTTTATAATTTTCTGTTAATCTGTAGACGGAACTTAGTCCAATAGAAAATATCAAATAAGAAAATATCAAATAAGAAAGATAATCAGTAACAGTGATTTTTTACTGCAATCTAGAAAATATGCCGCCCTGAAATATATAATCACCTAGCTTTAGATATCAGATTGCACTTTAGATCTGGGACGATACATTACTCAACTGATATGTGATGACTGTATCCTGTATTTTCTTTATTCAAGAGCCGAACCATAATGCTACTTATGGAACCTAGTTTTGTATTATATTCCAAAACATAGACAGAGACAGACAAGCAGAGAGAGAGAGAGAGAGAGAAAGAGAGAGGTGGTAAAGAAGAACAACAGAGAAGCATGTAACTGAAAAATTCTTATAATCAATATACGGTATTATATTAGATTTAAGAAAGAAAGTTGATACTTTATTTTAAAAATGTCAGTTCTTGTAGCGAAAAGGGAAAGTAATATAATTAACTTATAGTATAGTTTCGTCTTTGTATTGTCTTAAGGGATCTGTGTTCCAGATATTGTTCCGTCCATAATTTCCGATGAATTTAAAGGGAAGCTTGAGTTCTGCGAAGGGTAAAAAATAATTTGTGAGCTTTCTCATTCTTATTATGTTAGTTTGGAAGATTATCATAGTAGATATGTCTCCTGAAAAGGATTTCTCTTCAAATGCCCTCACATTTACAATATGACAAGAAACAGCTGAAATGTTCGGGCCAAACATTTGTGTGTAGTCCCATGTACAGATTTCTGTGTGCAGTGCATGTGACTCTCAGCAGGATTGAGTCAATTTCTTCTCATTTTGGTGATTCCAAAACCTTACAGCATACACCAATTCTGATGTACTATATAATCAACCTTTCCCAATTGCTTTTAGACAGTTTCTTTCACAATTCAATATCATGACTAGAACTCAACTTTATCTTTAAGGTTGATATCTGCAAGGAACTTCACATCGGGGCTATCGTTCACCTCTGTCTAATCCAAATCATGCAACGCTGCCGAAATCATAAGCACAAATTCGCTTAAACACACATTATTGTCCGCAGTGATAAACACGTCTTTCACAGGTGAGAATTTATATCCTGGCCATGGATCTGAATTATGATTTATCTCTAACTTTCTTCCTCTTATGGACGATAAAAGCACATCAGCAGCTTAGAATTGCAAGTAGCTTGTATTTTCCAACTAAAATTCGAGAAAAAAAATCGGTTCCATGACATTTGCTCCTGTGACAGTAGCTCCGGTCTAACTTTGCCATGTTAATCCTAAACCTAACCCTAACCCTAACCTTAATCCTAATCTTAATCTTCACATTGTCCTTAACAACAACAAAAAAATATTGACCTTGACCTTTACCTTTGACCTTTCGAGATATGGACGGAGGAGCAAATGCCGAAAGAGCAAATGTCGTGTCACCAAAAAATTCTTATCTATGCTCCAGCGACTTTCGCTCAAGGATCTATTTCGTCAAAGATATGGGGTTCGGGTAAAGGTTGCGATTGGATCTTCGGTTAGTGTTAGCAAGGTTAGGGTAAGGTTTAGTGTTTGGTCCAGGTTTGAAGCTTAAAGGGATTGATTAACTTTGTGAAAAATTGTGAACTCAGCTCAAATGTCAGTGAATTGTGTGCATTCCTCTAACTATATAATTAAGGATATGTGAAAGTATGAGAGAAAATGGAACCCGTTTACTATCCTAAAAAAGAGAAAAAAGCTAGCTAGGCGAAAGGTATCGCGATCGATCGCTAGCGCAAGTTGCTCGGCTTCTTCGCTGCGCTGCAGTTACAAAAACCAAGCACCAGCGCTTGGCGATTTCAGAGCGGGTTTCCAGCCCGTGAAGAAATAGGGATTCGTTCATTGTTCGGTATTCTGTGATAGAGTTCTTTAGGGTTCGGTGGTACTCATCCCGACATCAATGTTTAATTGTAAATATCTTGATATATAAACGACCGATCATCTTATAAAACTCAGGCGATTCCTGTCTGACCTTAAGGTTTGCAATTATGATTACAGCATTAGCTGGAACAGTGATTTTTTTTTTTTCAATCCTGGGCAAAGTTAATCAATCCCTTTAAAGCTCAAGTACAGTATTGGTAGCAAAAAGGAAATTGGAAAGAAACATGTTAAATATAGTCCCATTTTGTTCTCCTTGTATCAAAAAATTCTGTAAGAGATCATTTTGTATTCCATCTATGATTTCTAGTAAATTTCAGTGTAAATATCTGTAAGGAATGCTCGATCACTGCCGTTATGCTAGGACCCTTCCCCGCGACGGCTCCACGCACAGCAATCTTGGGGCTTCGCATAGGGACAGAATGTGTATCACTGTGTGTTTTACACGTGTGTGTGTATAGTGTATAGCACATGCTGCGTATAGTGTATAGCACATGCTGCCTTTGTTGGGAGTTTACGTGCCTGTCCCGGCATATGTATTAGTTTTTGCCTCTTATTTAATATCAAACTTTAGGAGGAGAAATCATCACAGTGTCTTAGTATTGCTAGTATCTTGCTATTTATCAACAAAAATTGAAGAAATCTGACTAAAAGTTTTTGAGGGCTTACCAAAACTCTACATGACCTTTAATAATTAGGTTAGGGTAGGATGTTGACTGCGGAGCAATTGTCGCGGGAGCGTGTGTGGTACAACCAACATTATTCGTGGGAATTAAGCCACTATGTGCAGTTGACACTCGTGAAACCAATCATACAAATGCACATAAAACTTTGAGTACGTCGCGAAATTCATGTCACCAAAATTAATGTACACATTCGCTGCATTCTTACCGCTCTCATGCACTCGATTTAAATATTGGATGAAACCTGCGTTATAACCGCCTCCCCTGCGCACTGCTTTTGATAAATTGCATGTGCATTTGGATATTACCCTCCTCCGTTTGGGGGGTGGGCATGCCGATGGGGGTAATTCGACCTGTACTTTTCTATAAATCTCATTGACTTGTCTTGTTAATCCCAAGCCAAATGTATAAGGCACTCAATAAATCAAGTTGGAATAAGGTCGGCTGATTGAGTTAATCGCAAATGTTCCCTTTGGATCGGTCGGGATGGGATTTAATGTAAATTGTAATGTCCTGTGTTTTGAACTACCCTTAAAAGGTCAGATGGAATTGGAGACAAAGGAACAGCAAGAGGAAATAAAAACATGGGATAGACATGCGCGAGGGCATTCTAAGGGAAAATGGGTAATTCCAGCACATCAAAGAATGTAATCAAAATCTTAATGAGCTCTTTAGGTTAGGCTTACTTTTTCCATCGGCATTTTCCCCATCTCTCTCTCTCTCTCTCTCTCTCTCTCTCTCTCACTCGCTCTCCCTTCTATCTCTCTCTTCCTGCTCCCTGTCTCTTTCTATCTCTCCTTTTCTTTCCCCTCCTCTCCTCTTATCTCTCCTCCTATGCTTTTTTTTCCATAAGAAGGCCAATGCTCTCACACAACATTTTTACCAACAGCATATCCCAAATAACCAATTTCAATACTTAATCACTTCACTTGATTATTACGCCATACTACCTTAAGGTAATCTACATTGCATAAACGAACTTTGCCCTTTTTCAATTTAACTTTCTTTATCAACATCATCATTTTTATCCGTTGTGTATTATATATACAATATATATTATACAGAGTATTATAGAGCTTCTGATTATTCTGAAAGGCCTTTTAATCCTAATTACACATTTCATAATAAGAGATCTCTTTTAAAAGGAGATGTATGGGAAATTTCGTCAAAATTGGTGACCGCTTGGAAAGAATTTTTTAAAAAAGGGGGAGGGGGGGGGGATCAGCAGGTTAAAATCATACAATGTATACGTAAAATAGGTTGATACAATGATGAAATTTGAAATAAATGGAATAGGAGACACCGCTTCAGCAAATAACACTAGGCTGAAAGAGGGAAAGTCACAATCATCGCTTGGGTACCAAGATATTTTGATATTATCCAAATAGGACACATCGACTTTGGACCAATGGCGTTTAACCTCTCTTCCATAACCAAATGCCAAGAATGCATAGTTGTGCTGAAGCATCTCATCTATCTAATCAATGAGCGAATGACAGAAACCAATTTGTGTACAGATCGAACAGATCAATCAATGATGTAATTCTCTCTCTCTCTATCTATCTTTGTCTCTCTCTCTCTCTTCGGCTCTCTATTTTTTCTCTTCTCTGCTTCTCTCATCCTCTCTTACCCCCTTTCTCTCTCTCTCTCTCTCGCATACCCCTCTCTTTCTCTCGTATTCCCCCTCTTTGTCTCTCTTTCTCTCTTATATTTCTCCCCTTCTCTCTTCCTCTCTCTTTCTCTTTCTCTCTCTCTCTCTCTTCTTTTTTCTCTCTCTCTTTCTCTCTCTCTCTCTCTTTCTGTCTCTCCATGTTCAGGAGGCTTTTTGTTTGTCAACAGGTCATGGTCATGGTCATGGTCATTTTTATTTTTCTTGCTTCTATTTTATCTTATCAATCTGCCTTCAAGTCTTTAACCTTGACAATTCGCTGCTAAACGCCCATGTTACGTCATGCATAAGCGCTTCCAGAATGATGACTGTCTTTTTCAGCGAGGTTTATTGCGTGAGGACAGAAGCTGATCGATATGAAGGTTACAACAAAGTCATAGGCTACGTCCAAATTGTTCCATGAAACCAAAGGTTGTTTGAAATGTTTCAATTGAGGGCAGCATTTCAAGTTCTTCCAAGTACCCCCTGCCAATCTCTGTCTTAAATTACATCGTGACTCGTATTATTAGAATAAGGTGAATAACCTTGTCATCCATCTTTAAAGAAACTTATGGGCAAATGAACTGTAAGTGTGTAATGCAAAAATTAAAAGTAGAAGTAAAAATAAAACAATGGTTCCTTGTTACGTGTATTGCAATGTGTTTCATTTGCGTTATTCAATGACTTTAGCTCTATTATTATATTCATGGTAAATATGTATCCTTTGGACAAAACGAAATCGACGTAGGGGAAATGTTTGCAGCGCCCTCATATTTGTTTCTGAAAAGAAAGTATATCTTAACCCGATGACTACTGAATTCTGTAATTCCATAGCCTTCATACAGGGACCACCAGGGGAGCGTTTCATGAAAGGAAGTTGTCGGATATTTTGTCCGACAACTGTTATAAGCTACTGAAATCCTTGCATCTGATTGGCTGAGAGCAAATTTGTCGGATAAAATATCTGACAAGTCCTTTCATGAAACGCTACCCCGGTATCCGTAGGCTATCAAAAAAGCTACTAGGGATCGAGGATTTTCGCAATCATTGATATGCCCTCAGCCATCTCTCTTTCAGATAATTGACTAAGTAAAAAAAATAATAAAACGCTTTTTGCAATGCTTAGATACCTTGGTCATGATTTACTGCACCCTTTTCCATAACCGAACATGGTCTTTAAGCCATAATCATTTGCGTTACACCAACGCAGATGTAACCGTAGAACAAATTCCATCATGCCTCTTCCTTCTCCAGGAGCATGAAGGGCGTTTGCTTTGCCCTTCTGCTATCCCTGACCAGCATCCGTTGACAAATACTTGGAGATGTTTCCCGATCCATACGACCTGATTCGTCAACATACTTCCGAGTGAATGACCTGATCAATACTGCCGCGAATGGCGGGCGGAGTTCGTGCAGAGAATAATTTTGAAGCCCCTCTCACATTTGGCCAATTTGTGTACTTATCTTTGCCGAGCTCCTTATGCATGTGCTATGGACCTGTAGGACATACGGCGAGTTATGGGCGAGCTAGAGACAATACGTGTATTTGAATTATCTATTTTTAAAAATCATACTACGATGTATACCGAGTTTGCTACGACTGACTATGAGCTACGCAGATTTGTAGTATCAATTATTGTGGATCGCCTAGACAAGACAAGCCACTGCGGGCGGTGTGTACAAAATGTCCCGTGATAAAATACGCGTTAGTACACGTACTTCCAAGTTGTTTCCCCAGCTATCTACGAACTTTGTCGTGCTAGCCCGGGCTTCACATTGGCATCAGACTGGACGAAGTGTGAGAGGCACTTTTGTCGAAGATGGAGCCGTCTGCTTTTATTATTCCTGAACGCATTTACCCGTTTATCGATTGGGAGTGAACTTGAAGTCACTTCATCTACAATTCAGAGGTATCGAACTGTTCAAAGAAACCCAGGAGAGAAAGCGAACGCATATTTTGGGGTCACACTTTCCACAATAAACAAGTTATCCTGTCTCCTCCAACGCATCTCATGTGTCCCTTTAAATGATGCTGTTATCGCTATGATCGATCACTTACATTACCATATTTCTTCGGGGCAGGGCTCTGATCGTATTCCTTGTAAAATAACAAAAAATAGAGGAAATTGCACCAAACTTTTCATTCTCATCCGGCGTCGTCACAATCGATCATCTGATAAAAGGATGCGGAGCACAAGACAGAAGAATAATTAGAGTTTGAAAGCTAGATGAAGAATAAACATACAAGGGACATATTGATGATGTTTTTGTTTGTCTATAATAACAGATGCTTTCAGAAAATGTTGATGCACGTATGTGCCATTGTGTATCCAGAGATCGGAAGGGAAGTTTCGGAGACATTTCACTCACGATTGCATCTTCGGGTCAGGACAGGCCATAATTCCACAGAGAAAATGTCATTTGTGTATAACTCATTCAGAAATTATTCCTCTTCCTGTTTTTGCTTCGTTTATGTTTGACAAACGAGTAAGAAATATAAGGGTGCATACATTATGCAACTTGCGAAGGACAATCTTATATTGATATTGTAATTTATGAGTCATAAAACCATACAATTCCTTCTTGAAAAAAGTTATCAGGAAAATTTAAATCACTTAATAAGTGTTGTGACATTTCCTCCTAACATCAGTTCGCGTCTACACGTCTGAGGCATAGACGTATTAATTGATTAACTAGACGGAAAGCAGCACGCGCGGAAATCATTACGGCATTATGGCATTTATAGGCTCCGTTTCTTTCGGATCATTTGAAGGGATGATAAGCACCTGTTATTGTCATGTTATCGATAACAGCGTTGCATTATTCATATTTATTGCGCATGTCAGTTTACTATGATACTTTGATTGGATTCTAGGTTATGAATATGTACATATTTCGACAAAATTTACCCCACCTCAATTTCGTCACTTCAAGATCTATTAATTATGCAGATTATTATGCAATGACGTCATCCATGGTCACAGGCTAACACCTGTTGGATGTATCATGGAACGGTTTTCAACAACTAATTTCCCTTTTTACCACCAGTATCATAAAGATCCTGAAGGACTGCAGGGGAAAAAAAAGTACCCTCTTTCAATAAAACAAACAGATGAATGGATAAAATGTAAAAGTAACAGCTTGTCAATGTCATTTCATCTCTTGTTATCAGTCATTGAACATGATTTCGAACATATCGATCAGGTGATGTTCGTCTGCTGAATTTATTTTTTTTTCTTCATTGTCTAACTTAAAGGAAACCAAAACCCAAGGAGAGAATCAATGTTATTGGAAAGTGAAAATTCAGAGAAGCACTTTACAAAAAGTTTCATTAAAATTGGTTAAAAAATGAGAGAGTTATGGAAGTTTGAAAAGTCTCGTTTTACTTTCTATGGGGATCCTCAAATTGGCAAAATTGCTTCAAAATGGCTGATTTTGTGAACAACTCTCCATTTGTTTTGTACACAGATTTTCAGATTTTCCCCATTATCTCTCAGGGTGCTCCTTGTCTCCTCCTGAACTCGACATATGTGGTGTAAAATACATTTTCCCATTATATATGTTGAGCTCAGAAGGAGAATAACTGCACCTTGAAAGATAATGGGGAAAATCTGAAAATCTGTGTACAAAACAAATGGAGAGTTGTTCACAAAATCAGCCATTTTTAAGCAATTTTGCCAATTTGAGGATCCCCATAGAAAGTAAAACGAGACTTTTCAAACTTCCATAACTCTCTCATTTTTTAATCAATTTTAATGAAACTTTTTGTAAAGTGCTTCTCTGAATTTTCACTTTCCAATAACATTGATTCTCTCCTTGGGTTTTGGTTTCCTTTAAGTAAACAGATACAGACACCGCCATATTCCATGTATGCAGGATATAGGTTATCGATGTAGCGATGTGAGCGATGTGTCATCCATTGAATATTCCAAATGGGGAAAAAACAGATAGACAAAAGCAAATGAATGGGTGGGTGGGGGGGGGGGGGAGAGAGAGATACACACACATACTGACGGACAGACAGACACAGAGAGAAACAGAGACAGAGTGTGTGAGAGAGAGAATAAGAGAGAGAGAGAGAGAATTAGAGAGAGAGAGAGAGAGAGAGAGAGAGAGAGAGAGAAAGAATGGGAGAGTGCAATAGCGAATGGGTAAGTTGAAACGACGTCGCCTATCCGAAAATTGAGATTTGAAATGATATGGATATCGGTTGCCTATATGGTTTGGTGGAAATATCAATTAGTAACCTGTCACGGTGACATAATTTCTTGATTTATAGCTGCAGTTCGGGGACATTTTTTTGGGGGAAAAAAAAGAGCATTCCCTTAAGTTTTCACCCTTTCAGCACAGTGTCCTATTACAACCACTGTAACACCATATCGCTGGTGTGGGTTCCAAGACGTATTATTCTGTGGGGATATTCAAAGTACGCAACGTTTTCAACGGCAGTCTTAACTTCCGGTATTGGTATAATTTGGTATATATATTTGTGGCATACCAAAATATACCAATACCGGAACTTATAAGACTGCCGTTAAAAACATTGCGTTCTCGAATATCCCAACAGAATGATACGTCTTGGAAACCACACCAGCGATATGGTGTTACAGTGGTTGTAATGGGATATACTCTTATATAGTATACTCTTAGTGAAATTGTTTTTTTAACTGATTATTATACCTGACTAGATATGTACCTATATAATGATATGCGTAAGGATTAGCAACCTATGAACCTGAAACTTTAGGTTCTATCAGCATAATCAGGGGGACTTGTAGAAGATTATCGTTTTTTTTTATCAAATGAAATAGCTTTGAAGCCGGGATCTTCCGGTTACGAGAACAATACTCTATCAACCATGTCAACTGAGCCAATTGTGGCTCCTTTATAAAACGGCTACAAATCGGCACATTGTTTATCATGTAATATATGGATTGTTTACCAACATATGAGAAGTTTCATGCACACTTAATGGAAATCGCATACGGAAACGCAAAAAACCCCAAACAACAACAACAACAACAACAACAACAACATGCTTCTATAGCTCGGGGTTGCCAGCTATATTTTTGTCAAATCTACCTATATTTCTTTGTCAGCTTTAGGGAAACTGTCGTCAATATTTGGCATGATAATACATGTAGTCACTATTGAAGGTTAATTTTATTAGATGATACACAGAAACCTTTTTTGCAATATACTGGGGAGGGGGGGGGGGGGGGAGGAGACCAGTTTAATATAGGACATCATGCATGCTTCTATTCTCTTTCCTTCCGAAACCATTATTCATTTCTTTAACATTTCTCTCATTTTGGTTCTTGTTTTTTTTTAATGATTTTTTTTTTTTTACAGAGACCATACTTATCTGTTATCCCACCTCACGCCCTCCAATTCCTGGCTGTGTCTTTAAGATTTAATGTGCCTTCGAATGGCGTCATGACACCTTAATCACTTCTTATGGCTCACTCCAAATCGATGCTGCAATATTCAGTGCCGCCAGTTCCGGCAGATAATGGACGTCCGCGCCAAGCTGCAAATATTATTCCTGGCATTTTAATATCTCTTTACTTCAACTGATGTTCAACATTATGTCATATTTCACATGCAGACATACACCTAAAATACACAAGAGGCAGTCGATGATGAAAATAAACATGTTTGTCAAAAGGAGAAAGAGAGAGGTGGAAGAGGGACTTCATGAAAAACTGAGGAAAACAAAATGTAAACCGCTGAACACTTTTTCCAGGAAGAAGAAAAAAAAATCACAGACGGTACGTTATGATGAGAGTAATGGAATCCTTGATTCCGAAAGCTGACCTTGGAAAACTGTCTGCGTTTTGTTTATTCATGTATGGACATTAATGAGGGGGATTCTTGTTTCAGGCGTGCGTGTCATGCTAAACAAACTCATGCACGCTGATGATGATGATGATGGAGACAAGTGGTAATGGTTTTAAGGGCCAGTCCCATTTAAGATGACGATAACGATAACTACGGATATAAGTCGTTCTCAAATCGGTCTTCAGAATTAGGCGATGTGGAAAAGGGTATTGAATATACTACCGATCCAAGAAAAGGCCGATGCATGCTAATGAGCCTTCCACTCCGATTTGTGGCATACCAAATTTTTCCTGATAACTTCAGCAGACCGACTAGGGAATGATCTAATACGGGTGAAATTGTTATAGTTATCGGTCGAATGGGGCCGGCCTTTTATTGTAAACGATGTATGTTCCAAGAAGTATTTAATGGATATGTGTTTTCACTATTAAATGCACGTGTATTATTTTTTGTTCATTACAGGCCTTCTGGGACCATTAAGGACGGGACGAGTATCTGCATCCCAGGATAGTTTAGGACAAATAAAATTAGGGATCTGAGCCCAGTTGACGCCACTCTAGAAAGTTTCCAACTGTAATCATGGCGGCCAAAGCGATGAGGATCATACCGTACCATCCAAACGGCGTCGTCGGCATCGCTTTCATCATCGCCATCAGTAGCTGTGTACTGGTAAGTTCAAGTAGTTTGACTTTAGTGCGCGGTGCGGGCAAGGCGTTGTCCGCTGACGTAGGACCATGAGGACTGCGTCAGCGAATGACGCGGTCTTTGAGAGTGACACCGTATGAAAAGTGAATGCACAGTAAACCGTGTAAATATACCTTAAAGTACTGGCGCATACACTGATCACCTACGCAGGCTTGATAAGCATGATTAGCGTATAGGTAACAACCCTATGGTTACAATGTAATCGAAGTAACGCTGTTGTTCATGCTTATTATGCGTCTGTAGTGTTTCACTGACAGAATATTGTTTGAGTGACAGCTGTCCAATCATTTTAATGACTCCGAACTTTTCAACTCTTGATGTGCCATCGCGGTCAAGATACAGTCACAATGTTGCCATGAACATGCAAAAATCAATCTGCGGGCAATTTCAGTGGTTTAGAGTTGCATGGCACTTACTTTTCGCATCATATCTGTGTGTAATCTATACTTTCGATAAAATGTCTCTGTCTCTTCTAGTTAAACATGTTAAACAGCTCCCCCGTCTTTCTTTCTCTCTTTCCCTTCATCTCTCTCTCTCCCTCTCTTTCGATCTCCCTAACTCCCCTTTGTCTCTCACCCTCTTCCTCTACTCATCTTCTCTTTGAACCAGAGCTATCTATACCTATATACACAAATTTTGGCCAACTCGGTTTCATTTGTACACAATATGGCGCATCTTTCCTTATATCACTCTTAAAATGTTGGGTAAATTTAGTTGGGTAACTGCTGGTTGGTTAAAAATATTCCCAATTCTGGGCTATTATTAACCAACTGGACACTCGAGTGGTGTAACCAATATTGGTCAATACTTTTTACCTAAATATTGGGCATGTATTTACCAACAGTATTTGGTAATTATGGGTTGGGTACTTGTTGCCCTGTAGTTGTGTAATTTTGTCACATTTCCTTTGCCAGTCGGGTAAATTTTGTTGGGTAACTGATGGTTGGTTAGAAATTCGCTTTTGCCCAACTTGTGGTAAATATTTTTACCCAATATTGGGGAAAACACTTATATGAATATTCATGAATTTTTAGTAGCGTATGGTTTGGGGTGGCCCTATTTACTAACTGTCACCGAATGCATAAAAAAATATAAGGGGTATATAAGAGCTTGCACTAGTTTGTACTAACTGGATAGGACTAGGATAGGATTGGTTAAGATATAGGATAGGATAGCTTAAAATAGGATAGGTTAGGATTGATTAGGTTAAGACCCAGAAGGACGTAACAAGCAGATTTCATTTTTTTTACCTAGGTTGGAGGAAAAAGGAAACAATAAATTGGGCAGCTGAATTTGCCCAACCACATGATATTTGTTACCAAACAGCTGAACAAATAGAGGGTTGGGCAATCCTATTGGGTAAGATTGGTTGGGCAATAATTACCCAACTGAGAATATAACCAACAGTTGGGCAATTGTAGAGTTGGGTAAAATCTAATGGGTCACCAACTGATGGGCAATTTAATTTGCCCAACAACATAGTAAATGGATTGCCCAACATCAGTTGGGCAAATTTTAACCAAAAGTTGTGTGGACAGTATGTTGCCCAGTGTTGGTTAAAAATTGGGCATTTTTTTGCCCAACTTTTTTAAGAGTGGTATATACTTGCCCAACAAAACAACATGCGCCATGTTGTTACCTATACCGAGTTGGCCAAACTCTGTGTATAAAGATGGCTCTTATTTGGACGACACAGGGAGGTGTATGGAACTTCTCTCCTACACCCGTGTAAAGGCGATAATGGCTTACAAACAGATACCTCTGAAATTGAAATGCGTTAGCTAACGTTTTACTGGCTACTTAGAAATATCTATTGAATTAGGAAAACAAGACGATTAAGGGAAAAAAATCAACAACAAACACACAAACAATCCAACAATGTGTAAACTATTTGTCTAATTTTGGGAATGTTTCCCCAGTGACGAATGGTAGTCAGATCCTCGTAAGAGAGGCATTATACCGAACACAAATTGAGTAAATCATATATCTTTCGGGAACTTCCAATATGATTCTATAGCTGAAAGCAATATGTTTCTGTCTTGTTTTCAAGTGATCAAACATAATTATTTCTGCACACCTAACCAAAAAAAAAGTACATTTATTGTAGTAATTTGTGTAATCTGTGTTCACCCTGCTATTTGTCAGTTTTCCTGTTAAAGGTATCATAATCCATCAGTATACAGCTACAATCGATATCGAAGAAGCATTAACTAACTACCAATTAGGCTGACGCCACTATTATACCACTATTGCACTGTGATTGCCAATTAATCACTAATAAACACTGCCTAATAGGCGATTAGTATGCTTATTTAATACCATCATTATCATGGCAATGGTTACATATTGTATGGCAGCATAATACTCGAATATTCTGAAGTATAAAATTTCAGGTTTGCTATGTTGTTTTTTGTTTGTTTGTTTGTTTTTTGTTTTTTGTTTTTAAACCTTTTTAAAATTCTGAAATGAAATGCGTTTGTGAATAGCTAGCGGAATACAAGAACCGGGTTACATGATGTTGGAAAATATTGATCATTTCATTTTTCAAGCTACATTGAAAAGGGAAATGATGGGACTTTCTCGAGAAAAATAGCTCTCCCCATTATTTCTTCTTGAGAACGTCATCGTCAAGATCAAGACGTTTTAGATCGATTGCCTAATATCTATGCTCACGGTCCCATCAGTTTTGCCAAGGAACTTTAAACCTATCATCCGGTTATTAGGAGAATTAATTTGTATTAGGTGGGATCTATGATGATGGGCTCGTTGCAGTGACATTTATCGTTGGTGGCTCTGGGGAGAAAGCAGCGATAGTTTTCACGGATAACACGGCAGGTGACATACGAGGTGATGAGCAGAGATGGTGATAGATTATCCGAATGACTGGATCCTAAACAGCATTGGAAAGGGTCCGTTCTCATTAACGTTACTTTCCCAAATTAGATTAAACTGTAGTCAGCTGTTATCATGTCGGAGAAAAAGGAAAAGGCATTGAAAAGGGTCAACTCTAATGAACTCGGCCCCATCCTCACTTCCAAAATAACAGTGATCATAGTGGAGTCGACCCTTTTTAAGAGCCCGCCAATATGTGAGTGTGAACCGGTGCCATTGTAAGTTGCAAACGAGGCGTCACTTAAACTGCGCTATTACTTGCGCCAGGGGCGGCGCCAGGGTATTTTGATAGGAGGGGCAAGACGACCTAAAAATGACGTCATATTTTTTCTCCATTAAATAACAGGGGTAATATAGAGTGATATGTTTAAGACCTCTCTTTTTAATACTCCGCTTTCTTCCTTCTTCCCTTTTCTTCCCTTTTCTTCCTCCTTTTCTTCTTTTTCTTCTTTTTTTTCCTTTTTTCACTACTTGAAAAATCATATCTGCCCCCCCCCCCTGTAGCGCCGCCCCTGACTTGCGCCATTCAAGTCTCCGAAGGCAATACGTGCATGCGGCAGTAATGCAACGCTATTTTTGCACTGTATATTTTGCATGCGCCATAGTGCTGCCTATTGGAGGGAGCCGAGTTGGCTACTCTGTGTATACATGCTATACTTGACTCTGATACTGAAGAGACCCGTTTCGCTGGGTCAACAGGTCTAATGATATTCATTTAGAACGCTCTTATTTGGGAATTTGAAAGAGGCCTTCGTAATTTTTCAATGTAAATTTCAACTCACCGTGCTTAACACCAGAAAGCCCGTATTTACCTTTATTTCTCAAGTGTTTTATTTTTTTATTTTTCTTCTATTTTTTTTTTCTGTTTATTGTTTAACGCTGCTTTGGAGCAGCATCCCCATGTAATTTTTTTTTTTTTTTTTTTTTTTTTTTTTTTTTGGATGAAAAGCTGAAACCCTACGTCAAAACAAGAAAATACCTCATTGGATTTGGACAAGGACTACAATAAACCTTGTTCTATACACAGGCCTATCAGTCATTCGATATCAGTTTGTAATATGTCATGATGTATGATATTCACAATAACTTGCCGCTTGTTCTTTTCCGTAATCATACATCATTATCATGTTACTGTCATGATGTATGTATATGTCTCAATTTACTTTGGCAGCTGTTCTTTTTCTGGCCCTGCATTATTTACCCAAGGCCAACGTTATTTTCGTTTGTGTTTGTTTTCATTGATCTATTTCTTCTTCTTTTCTTCTTCTTCTTCTTCTTCTTCTTCTTCTTCTTCTTCTTCTTCTTCCTCTTCTTCTTCTTTTCCTTTTTTTTTCTTCTTTTTTCCCCCTTCTTTTTTCTCTTCTTCTTCGTCTTCTTCATCACCTTCTTCCACCCACATCCCCGCCATGTAAGGGGGTCGATACATGAACCATTCTGTTTCATTAAAAAAAACTTCTTCTTCTTCTTTGTTTTCTTCTTCTTCCTTTTATCCGTCTACATCTTCTTTTTCTTCCTCTTCCTCTTTTTCTTCTTCTTCTTCTTCTTCTTCTCTTCTTCTTCTTCTTCTTCTTCTTCTTCTTCTTCTTCTTCTTCTTCTTCTTCTTCTTCTTCTTCTTCTTCTTCTTCTTCTTCTTCTTCTTCTTCTTCTTCTTCTTCTTCTTCTTCTTCTTCTTCTTCTTCTTCTTCCTCTTCTTCTTCTTTTCCTTTTTTTTTCTTCTTTTTTCCCCCTTCTTTTTTCTCTTCTTCTTCGTCTTCTTCATCACCTTCTTCTTTTTTTTTCTTTTTTTTTTTTTTTTTTTTTTGGGGGGGGGGGGCGCAAATGAATGCATTGTGCCTATTAAAGTGTACCAATCCCCTTAGAAAAATTATTTGTGTACAGCTAGAAAGAAGGAATTAGCTTCTAAGAACTTTACCTGACATTTTATAAGTCAACAGTTAAGGGGTATGAAGGAAATAAAGGATAACATGAAAATGTGACTTGGCTTCCGCGCGGGCCCCATTCTTTACCAGAGCATACGGTTGCGTCGACTTGTCTACTCACAAGTCGTTTATACGTTTATTGAGAGTGTACTTAAACTTGCATTAGCTTTTTTTTTTTTTTTTTTTTTTAAATAGAAGTAATATTTGACATGTTTGAAACCCATATTTTGAATACAATACAGGGACATGGAACCTCTAACATGCAGAGCAAATAATTTGGGGGTTGATTATTATATCCAGTAGTCCCGTCGTTTGCGAAATGCGAAATACAAAGAAAATTACGTCAATATAATCGATAATTATCAATGATTTTTAATACAGCTACACTCTTAAAAATACGTGGTCGGATATTGCGTAGTCAAACTTATTCGACCACGTGTCGCAGTTGTTTTCGATAGTAATGCTCCCGCTGCAGTAATAATGACCAGAATTGACCACGCAAAAATTGGTCGGATGGTTGGCTAAGTACAGCGCGCTCTCCGACAGGACTACGTCCTAAAACATAGCAGCCAGTCTTCAGTGTATTAATATGCCATCACTAGTAGAAGCATTGATTAAACTGTAAATTGAATAATACCATTCCATTGTTGGTTAATTGATTGATTTAGTAAAGAACAATTTTCAAATGACTTTTCATGGATCTACAGTTTTCGTGCCCCGCACGCGTTCTGCGTATACGCGTCCGATCCGGTTCAGCAATGCTGAGCGTAGCAGACATTGGGGATCAGGTTAGAATTTCCATGTTACTTTGCTTCGATGCGAAAATTTTCTAAATAAATTGTTGCGGTTACATCTACTTTGGTGTGAATTTGTGTCATTTGTTATCAAAATTGTCAGAGATTACCACGTTTTTCGTGGTTATAATGGGCTTTAGAAAATGACCACGTTTCGACCATGTTGGGTGGTACGAATTAATAACCCCGTCTAACGGGGTTGTTAAATGTAGAACTACGCTGTGTGGACATTTTGGGTAATATTGACCCCGTGCGGGGTTTGTGCATAGTTAATTGACGACGCAAGCGGGATTAAAAATGACCATGTTTGGGTCATTTTTAAGAGTGTACAGGTCGCAACACAAACCATCGCAACCGAGGAGGAAGTGGACATCCAAGAAGGGGAGGAAAATCCCGACCCTATATTTGATAGTGGGGTGGAACACAAGAACGCGGAACAGCGGGACAAGCACTTGGCAGTAGCTAACGACTGTCTTCTCCGAGAAATCACCGAATCACCTCCAGATGATGGTAAGTATTGCAGGCATTGGTATCAGTAGCGAAACGTTAGTAAAGCTATTAAAGTTGCCTTAAACTGGTAGAAAAGAACACACTATCTTACGGTCATTCCTAATTATTTAATGCAAATAATTTTAGTTTTAGAGATTTGTTACATTTTATTTTGAATTTAAAACAACAACTCACTCAACTCAAATATGCACATTTTTTAGTTGTTAACTATTAGTTTTGACTTACCAAAAAAAAAAAAAAGAGAAGAAAAATTGCCTAAAAGTACATTTTAAGCTCCTAAGAAAGAGAATAGTGCATGATGGGGAAAATAAGTTGCACAGAGTGCATTGTAAAGTAGCACTCCATCGAAAATAAGTTGATTTCCAGCTTTTATCATGTCATTGTTTATTCTATCACTACTTCCTTCCAATGCAGTACATTAATTGCTAGTATACAACTCATACTTTACGAATGAAATGAAATGAAATCAATTTTAAAATCAATACATCCAGAGAGCAATGTACACACACAACAGGAAATACACTCATTCACAACCTGACAGTTGATTTCGTTTAAGAAAAAAAAAAAAGTTTAGCTTTCTTAGATTGGAGGCACATGATTTCCCCTAGCAAGATACAACGCAAGATAAAAGGGAAGCTAATCTCAAACTCTTCTCAAACAGTTCCAAACATTTTTCTGTATTACACTCAAGCCTCCCCTCGGAAAGTAGTCAAATATTAATATTTGACTAATGCTTCTCAACCTTGTCGAGTAAACTCGAATGATTCTAAAGCACACAGAAGTAGCCCCCGACGTTGTATGTTCCGACGAAAAATGACATGGTTGAATTCAACTCCACGTAGGCGGGCGTGGGGGGGGGGGGGGGGTCAAGGAGGGAGTGTCAAGTGAGGGGAGTATTTAACAAATCTTCAACTCTTCAGATTACATTTAGGCTTGCTATTGCTTTTTTGATTAGATTTAATGTAAGAGCTAGGTATAGTGATTGATTCAGGGTTAAAGTTTAAAATTCGTTTTTTTTTTGTTTTTTTTTTAAATTTTTTTTTTATACGAAATAACCGCGGACCAATATTTTCGCCGGAGCATGTGTGATACAACCCTCTGTCCAACCAGGTGACACGACATTTGCTCCTCCGTCCATGTCTCGAAAGGTCAAATGTTAAGGTCAAGGTCATGATTTGTTTGTTTGTTGAGGACAACGTGAAGATTAGGATTAGGATTAAGGTTAGGGTTAGGGTTAGGGTTAGGGTTAGGTTTAACATGTCAAAGTCAGACTGGAGCAATTGTCGCAGGAGCAAATGTCATGGAACCATCCAACCCTGCATCTCACTTCCAACTCCCAGGTACATCCACCATGTCTACTCTCCAATGCACAGGGCACTAAGTGACGGCGTACTCTACATGTACTTGATTTACATAGTTTTCCTTGCCTACATTGCATAAAAAGTACAAGCTTTAAAATACCTATATGCCTGCCCCGACTTACCTAATGAGTTCAAGTGCACTTTGCAATTCTAATCGAGCAGGGAATAATTCATAGATCACAAAAGACGGCCAGAAATTCGGATGACCGTGAGAGCAAAGAGGTTTGGTTCATGCTTCACATGAATTTTCAATATTGAAGAGATAGAGTAATGAATGACTTTATGTCTTCATCGAACAGCGAATGGTTTAGATTTCTTACAGTTGTTCGAAAATAAAGCAAACTAAAAACTATTTAAAGGTAAATAGAATTATTGATTTGCGATAACTAAAATACTGATAGGCTAGACTGATAGAAACGAATTTCAGCTACATAAAGTAGAGATATTTAAAATAAAGCTGTGTGAACAGACATGCCATTGAAAGTTTACATGTTTACCCTAAATCTTCCCCGAGACTTATATTACGTTGTAGCTACTAAATCATTCATTAGGCATTGCACTAATTCGTTATATATTGCTAATTGAAGGGAGGTAGTGCAATTAAGGTACACGTAAACACATTTGAATAGATTCTTCCTCCTCCCTTTTTGTTTTAGGTTGTTTAATGTATTGCAATCTCACCTTCAATCATTGTTGGGACTGTTGGAATTATACTCGAGCGGGTGAGGTCGCTGTTCATCCTTGCCCATGGTATATACCAGCATCAAATTCACAAAGTGAGTATTTGACCTTGGGGGACAAAAGTGAAATAAAATTTACACTTATTTTATTTTTTAACGAAAATACTATTGAACAGCAAACAATGCAAAGGAGGAGGCGAATACCAAAAGCGGAGCTTGTGCTGGAAACGCCAGGAACAAAATAATAATAATAGAAGAACAGGGCAGCGTTTCATCAAGTGTTTTGTCAGTGATTTTTACCGACAAATTTGCTCTCAGCCAATCAGATGCAAGGATTTCAGTAGCTTATAACAGTTAAAATCGGTTAAAATCACTGACAAAACACTTGATGAAACGCTCCCCAGGTTATCATAAGAACTTAATAACGTGTTGTTGTTGTTGTTTTTTTTTTTTTACAAAAATAGAATAAGGAAAGTTAATATAGGACATAACTACTTAAGAAATCGACAGTGGACTTTCATGATGATGATGTCATCACGAATAGGTTTGGTTCACTGTGAATGACTCGCGTATGAAGGGCTTATCTTAAACAAGGGATACGAAGGAAGCCAATTTTATGTCATTAAGACAAAGAGAATATCACACATTTTGCTTCAAAAAGTATTTCGGGGATTCTTTTGTTGATGTTTGCTTCTAAAATGAACAAAATCAATGAAAAAACTTCGCAATCGTCGACAGACTAAAACAAATAACATTTAACAGTCACGCTTTGCTTCAACCCAAACTAGGTACAAGTGGATTTTGACAGGATCTTTTTTAATAACCCTGGTGCTCGGTAATCCATGGCAGCAAATTATGAATAAGGTATCAGTGAATAGAATATTAGTTACTCCTTACCATGAAATAAATCTAAAGGTTTCAGAATATGTAAATTTATGTACGAAACTACCAAAGTTGGGTATGCTTTTTAATACGCACTGTACAGGAATGTATAGGATGTATAGTGCAAGCTGTTATGGATTTCATTTCATTTATTTCCACTTACAACAAAATAAAATGCATAGGTTTACATCGTACATAGCAAATCAATGAAACTTTACAATTATTGGTTACAATGTACAATAGACATAGAAAAACAAACTAGGTTGGTCGCGGAGGGGACTGCTAAAAAGCTTGGCTTGTAGATTGCAGCCCCCTATAACTTATAATTGCAAAAATAGTATATCATTGAAAAGGGAACGTATTTGAGGCGTCGCCCGCCACGAGTCTTACAATGGGCCGTGTTCCACGAAACCTAAATGGCAAGTAAGACATTTGTGATTAAATCTTTTGATCAAAGCTACTGAAATCATTTACCATCTGATTGGCAGTGAAAAAAAAATTGTTGAATAATTGTTGTGCCGTTACTATTTATAACCGATTTAAAAGAATCGGGTCCTTTCCACCTGTAAATATATTCAGTTAGTAACAACAAGAACGGCAAAAATATATAAACTGCAAAAACAAAACTAAGCAGACCAAAATAAAAATAAAGATAAAAGAGTAAACCGTCCAGATTTCCACAGAACAGTGTCATGAAGTTTCGAAGTACTGATCTAGTGTCGAATTTTTCTCTTTTTCAGTTTGGTAGAAAATGCGACCATATACTGCATGCCAAATGGCGAGTTGTACATGAGTGCATTTACCGACCAAACATGGACCAACTATTCAGCGTGCTGCAATCCTGTCAAGAAGTAAGTTGTCTCATATGTATTGATTCTAGGAAAATAACGACCCGG
The DNA here is from genome assembly GCA_025618425.1 of Heliocidaris tuberculata. NCBI lineage: Eukaryota > Metazoa > Echinodermata > Echinoidea > Camarodonta > Echinometridae > Heliocidaris > Heliocidaris tuberculata. The sequence continues at coordinate 28,302,961 of CM046849.1, forward strand.
GCGACTTCTCTCTAGAACAATTCAGGATAAAACATACAAATTAACCCAAGCGATTGCATGGTGATCTGCACGTCGATAGCCACTCTGAGACGTTCTTTTTTTCTTCACAAGTGTCTGTTTCTAGTCACGTACATGTATTTCGAATGCCTATAAGTAAGCCTATCAGTCATTCGATATCAGTTTGTAGTACGTCATAATGCATGAGGTTCACAATGAATTTCCGCTTGTTCTTTTCCGCAATCATACATCATTATTATGTTACTATCATGATGTATTTGGATGTCTCAATTTAGTTTGGCAGCTGTTATTTTTCTGCCCCTTCGTCATTTACCCAAGGGCAGTGTTATTTTCGTTTGTGTTTGTTTTCATTGGTCTATTTCTTCTTCTTCTTCTTCTTCTTCTGCTTTTTTTTTTCTTCTTCTTCTTCGTCGTCTTCTTTTTCAACTTCTTTTTTGATGGGGGGGGGGGGGGGAATGAATGCATTGTACTTATTAATGTGTACCAGTCACCTAAGAAAATGATTTTTGTACAACAAGGAAGAATAAATTAGTTTCTAAGAACTTTAACTGTCATTCTATAGGTTAACCGTTATTACAGGGGGATGAATGAAATAAAAGATAACATGAAAATGCGTTAACTCAGACTTGGGTTCGTCGCGGGCCCCATTCTCAGACTGTGAGATGACCACTGAAATTGTGAATTTCCGTATAGCACCAAATGCAGCCGCGTTTCCTTAGCGTGAAAATATGTAAAATAATATATAAAAGCAAATTTGACACGTTGCCAACGTGATAAGTACAATAGCCTATGGGCTGCTCAGCCTTGTTCCCTAATATCCATGTACATTTGCACACATTACCGGCGTACGGTGTCTGCTAGCGCTATATTGCCGAGAGGGTGGCTTCGGCATCGTCATCATCAGGTTCTGATCCCCATTGCCCAATGTTACACCAAGGAGCTGTGATAACTCCTTGGTTACGCGTATTACCCAATACCAGGACAAAGGGCAAGTTACGCATTTTCAGGAAAAGAGCTGGTACAAATTCAGAGATTGCTGTTTTCTGTGGAGTAAAGTTGGGAGTGTCGAAAGAACTGTTTGACTACATGTAACATGAATGTAATGACAATTTATTGAACTGCACTTCTGCTGCAGCACGATTGGCACCAAGCTGAGTACCACAAAACAAGTTCTTCTTTTCGGACTTTTCCTACTCTAGACAGAAATAACCGCCTGATATGGTGAAATCTTTAATATTGGTGACATTTCTTTACCTTCCCCATGTAGAGAGGTCTGTGGAGCCAGAGGTAGTCTCAGTGGAACAACCGACGATACGGAGAGACTGAAGCTTTGGTCTATTCCTACTCATGCTCATGCTTCATCACCGTGGGCATGGTGGGTGTTACCAGTACTTGCCAGGACAGAGAAAAGACAGGGAAAAAAAGAAAAGCTGAAAAGGTGGGTTTAAGCTTAGTTTAACTGTCTCATTATAAAAGTCAAATTCAAAGTTTAAAACTAAACTGATCTAAGACTAAGTCTAAGTAACTAAAGTAAGAGTAGACTGCTACCAACAACAGTATGACGGGGAGCCCTGTATGGCCATGTCTGCGCACCTAAAACCTGACCTTAAATTGAACAAGAATGTCTTGAAAATTCCTCTAATCACCTAATTAAATGCTTGATCTGTTATCATTCCCAAGAAATACTAAAGAGTAATTGCGCAAAAAGCTCATCAAAACTTGAACAAGAACAATACCATTTCACAAGAAATGGCGGTGGTGTCATTTCGACATTGAAAAAACAATGATGCCCATGTTTGCGCACTCATTCATTACACGCAGATCTGGAGTTTTGACATGAAAGACAATATTTTGATCCTTGTAAATAAAATGTCTGAAATATGACCCTTACAAAAAATATTCATTTTATTGCATGAATACCTATTGCTATAAAAAATATGAAAAGTTTTGTGTTCTTTACGTGTTTTGTTTTATTATAATTGCGCAGTTATGCGTGTGCGCAGACATGGGCACTTAAACCATAACTAAAAATTAGTAAGTAAGTGAATAACACTAACATTAAAATCAAGAGTAGATCATACTCCTTTCAATATTATGAAAATAAAAGTAGATTGCTTTAAGTCTATGCAAGAAAACTTGAGAGGGGTCTAGATTGTAGGTAAACGTTTATATCAATAGTCTACATTTTTTTTCTCTCCAAATTCCAGATGCAGATGTGGAATCGAGAGCGGAAGAAAGTCTTCAAACTGCACCTCCAAGAAAGATCTTAGTACGCTCGAGAGTGTTTCCTCCACGAAAGGGAGGCATGTCCTGCCAGCAGAAAGAATTGTTGGTGAAAAGGTTAAGTGGACAATCATCAAACTTACAGGCACAAGATCCAAGATCCCTCTTTCTTCTAAGTGTGAGCAATTTCTCCTGGAAACTTCCTGAAAGCAGCTGAGATTCGGCAACACTCATATATTCTGACGCAAATCTGTGGACAGGATATGGTGGCTATAGAGCTGCAATATCACCAAAGTTGCTACTAAGACTAGAGTTCATCTCCTGTTTGCTCTGAGCAGGACAAAGTGCATCTATATTATAAAGTTCGGACAATCTGTACAGTCCTACAATCAGACAATCATTTTGTTTTAATTAATAAGGATTTTGAAAAAAAAAGGAGCTGAGACTGAAAGACTTCCATAGCTCGTTTGTTAAAGGCAGCTTCAAGAAATGCAGGGGTAGACTTATCGTCTTACCAGACAAGGAAATTGAAGCAACGGCTGCAAATCACTCCCCCCCCCCCCACCCCCAGCTGATTTTCCTATCTCAGCAAAGACGAAATGAAAGTGAAATCGTGATGGTTGGTGACATGGAGGCACCATCACCTGCCGATCATGCTGTGCAAGTCCAAGCAACTAGCACTTCATTCATTGACTAAAGCCCACCGCACACTATACCAGCTATACGATCGACTGCGATCCGATTTTGGAAATAAATCGCAACATCATTAGATATGGGCATCTTAACAAAATAATAAAGTCTACCTGATTCACGTTCTGGACATTAATGTGAATACTAAACATTGAGTTTTGGTGCGGTGTCAGCCTAATACCCGGAATAAATCGTAGTCAACCGTAGGATGCTCTGACGTCAGTACGACTCAAAGCCGATTTGGCTTTTCCTCCGACAAGAAAGCTCGCGATAGGCCGTAGTTTCGATTTTACTACCTATATGACTATTTAGAACCTAAATCAAAAATATTTTATGTTTTAAAGTGATTGATTAACTTTGTGAAAAATTGTAAAATCAGCTCAAATGCCAGTGAATTGTGTGCAGTCCTCTAACTACATACATAATTAAGGATATGTGAAAGTATGAGAGAAAATGGAACCCGTTTACTATCCTAAAAAAGAGAAAATCGCGATCAATCGCTAGCGCAAGTTGCTCGGCTTCTTCGCTGCGCTGCAGTCACAAAAACCAAGCACCAGCGCTTGGCGATTTCAGAGCGGGTTTCCAGCCCGTACGGTATTCTGTGATAGAGCGAGGTATGCCAACCGTAAGAGTTCTTTAGGTTTCGGTGGTACTCTATCCCGACATCTATGTTCAATCGTAAATATCTTGATATATAAACGACCGATCAGCTTATAAATCTCAGGCGATTCCTGTCTGAGCTAAAGGTTTGCAATTATGATTACAGCATTAGCTGGAACAGTGATTTTTTTTTTTCAATCCTGGGCAAAGTTAATCAATGCCTTTAATGAAGTTGATGAAAGCATTTAAGTAGTGAAATTAAAGTACAGTTATTGAAATGAAGATACACATGTATTTTTTTATATTGTGAATTTGTGATCAATCAATCATAATTCAAGCACTTTCTTCTTTTTTCTTCTCTACTGCTTAGCATGGTCAGTTGTCATGGTTGTACCGAGTAGAGAATTTTCATATTTGAACCATATAAAACCATATATAACCAAGATGAACGAAATGTGATGTAGCTGTTTACACTTGATGGATTATCATGAAATATATCATTAAAGTTCAAAAAAAAATTGAACAAACCAATATTACATGTGTCACGATGTTAATTTCACTCTTCGATGTAGTTTAGGAGGTAATCTCCAAATGACAAGGGTGAAATGTATGTCTGTGGCCCTGATGAATGTTGAAACCCCGTTTTTCTCAAGATCTCAAGATATGAGTGCGCATGTTGTGATTGTTGGCTAACAGTGGTATAGTTAGGGTCCAGTTGTTGACCATTGTTGACGGCACTAGGGGCCTGTAACATAAAGAGATACAATCAATTTTACGATTGATATCAATCGTAAGTCTAGGCAAACCATGTACTGAAGAGTTACAATTGATCGTAAGATTGATTGTATCTCTTTATGTTACAGGCCCCTGATCTTAATTATGTAGATAAACTGTTAGAGGACAAGGCCATGGAGTCAGGGGAGGTTGTCATATTATATTCTTTCTGTGTATCGTTCCCCTTTCCTTTATCCCCATCCTTTGGTATATTTCACGTTGAAAATTTTCGCTTGTTTTTGCTTTCCAGTGGGGATGAAGGGAGGGAAAGCGATTGACATGTGCCCTTCCCTCTTTGCTACGCCATCGTTTATTGATTGTTGAATTGTAGAACTTGCATAAGTATTGGAATGTATACGTGTATTTTGTATACATATATATATATGACGTCAGTGCCATTATGATATGCCATTGGTGATGTACATGTATTGATCTGAACTGCTAAATCAAAATAATACAAAATAATACTCCTGATGGATACATTTTAAAAATTCTATTAAAAAAAAATATTCATTCTATTACAAGGAACAGAACAGAAAATACATCAAGGCCCTACCAATAATTTGATAATGTTGGAACATAAATAACAATAACACCAACTCATGGGGGTTGCCCACAATAATTTTTATGGCATGTGCCCCCCCCCCCCACCTCCCACAAAAAGTCCAACCTGACATGGTTTAAGTACATAAACGGGAAAACAAAAGATGTGTACAAATTTTAGTTTGTGTGCTCAGCCCCAAGGAAAATTTTAGAAAATGTTCTTCCATATCAGATATTTTTTTAAAACTTGACCTCCCTAGAAGCTCTGGACCCACCACTGCTTGTAGAAAGTTCCATGACAAAAATACACTCGCCCATGATATATTTGGTCCCCATCATGTGACATCTAACGTTACACCTTTAGTAAAATTATGTCTAGATAGTGAACTTCGTTTATAAGACCATTTACGAGAAGTTCGAAACTTCTAATGAATTAATGTCCGAGAGAATCTGACTTTTCTTCAATTTTGACATGATCCCACCCATTCGTATCCGAAGTACTTCAAAGAAACTTACGTCATCATAATTGATAATTATTAAAATGCTTTTTAATACAGCTACAGGTCGAAGCACAAACCATCGCAACCGAGGAGGAAGGGGACATGCAAGAAGGGGAGGAAAATCCCGGCCCTGTATTCGGGATGGAACACAAGAACGCGGAACAGCGGGACAAGCACTTGGCAGTAGCTTACGACTGTCTTCTCCGAGAAATCACCGAATCACCTCCAGATGACGGTAAGTAGTGCAGACCTTGGTATCAGTGGCTAAGCGTTAGTTAAAGCCATTAAAGTTGCCTTTGACTGGTAGAAAAGAACAGCACTATCTTACGGTCATTCCTGAATATTTGATGCAAATAAGATTATAATTACAGATTAGTTACATTTTTATTTTGAATTTTAAAAAAACCAACCAAAAAAACCCAGCTCACTTGACTTGCAAAAAAAAAAAAAAAAAAAGAAAAAGGAAAATTGCCTGAAAGCACAATTTAAGCTTTTACGAAAGAAAAGAGTGCATGATGGGGAAAATAAGATGCACAGACGTTTTCCAAATCCTGTCAAAAGATGGCGCAATTTAGGAGGTTCAGTTCAAGGCAACTTTAAGGGGGCACCGGCATTGGGTAGGAGGGAGGGGAGGTACCTCTCTAACTCGGTGAATCGTGGGAATGAACATGCGAACTAACGATTAGGGGATGGTGCGGGATAGGGTCCTATCGTCGTCTTTTCTCACCCCCCCCCCCCATTCTATCTCTCTCTCTCTCTCTCGCTTTTTCTTTCTTCTCCTTTCATTTCTTATCATACAAAAGTAGCCCCACCTTGAGTGCATTGTAGATTAGCACCCCACCGAAAATAAGTTAATCGTCAGCTTTCATCATATCATTGTTTATTCTATCAATACTTCCTTTCAGTGTAGTACATTTATTGTGCTTTATACAACTCATATTTTATGAATGAATTGAAATGAAATCAAATCAATTTTAAAATCAATACGTCAAGAGAGCAATGTATATATACACACACGCACACACACTCAACAAGAAATACACACATTCACGACCTGACAACGGATTTCGTTTAAGAAATAAACAGTTTTTTCTTAGATTGGAGGCACATGATTTCCCCTAGCAAGATACAACGCAAGATACAAGGGAAGCCAATCTCAAACTCTTCTCAAACAGTAACAAACATTCTCAGTATTACACTCAAGCCTCCCCTTGGCAAGTAGTCAAATATTAATATTTGACTAATGCTTCTCGACCTTGTCGAGTAAACTCGAATGATTCTAAAGCACACAGAAGCAGCCCTCGACGTCGTATGTTCCGACGGAAAATGAAACGGTTGAATTCAGCTCCACGTGGGCGGGAGTGGGAGAGGGGGGGGGGGGGGGTCAAGGAGGGAGAGCCAAGGGCAGTATTTAACAAACCTTCAACTCTACAGGAAACTTTTTTATCTCTCATATATATGCTGAACACAACTTTTAGAAATTTACCAAGATCTGTTGGTAAAATTAGGGGAGAGATGATGTAGATTTTCGTGTCTGTATTGCTTCGACATAAGCATTATTTCATCAAAGAAATAGGGTTAGAGTTTAATAGGCTTGCTATTGCTTTTTAGATTAGATTCAGGGTAAGGGTTAGTTATCGTGTTTGATCCAGGGCTGAATTTTGAAATTCACTTTTTACACGAAATAACCGCGGACCAATATTGTCGCCGGAGCATGTGTCATACAACTGTCTGTCCAACCAGGCATCTCACTTCCAACTCCCAGGTACATCCACCATGTCCACTCTCCAACGCACATGACACTAAGTTAAGGCATACTCTACTTGATTTGCATAGTTTTCATTGCCTACATTGCCTGATTGCATAAAAGTACAAGCTTTAGAATACATATATGCCTGCCCCGACTTACCAAATGAATTAAAGTGCACTTTGCAATTCTTGTTGAGCAGAAGAATAATTCATGGATCACAAAAGATGGCCAGAAATTCGGATGACTGAGAGGGCAAAGAGGTTTGGTTCATGTTTCACATGAATTTTCATTATTGAAGAGAGAGAGTAATGAATGACTTCAGGTCTTCATCGAACAGCGAATGGTTTAGATTTCTTACAGTTGTTCGAAATAAAACAAACTAAAACTATTTAAAGGTAACTAGAATGATTGATTTGCGATAACTAAAATATTTAGAGGCTCGATTGATAGTAACAAATTTCAGCTACATAAAGAAGAGATATAAAATTAAAGCTGTATGAACAGACAACTTGAAGATTGTCCGCAAAAGAGCACACATACATCTCATTGGAAATGTACACGTTTTCCCCAAATCTTCCCCGAGACCTATTTGACCATGTTGACGTTGTAGCTACTAAATCATTAATTAGGCATTGCACTAATTCGTTATATATTACTTATTGAAGGGGATGGTGCAATTCACGTACATGTAACTACATTTGAATAGATTCCTCCTCCTCCCTTTTTGTTTCAGGTTTTATGTATTGCAATCTCACCTTCGATCACTGGGACTGTTGGAATTATACTCGAGCGGGTGAGGTCGCTATTCATCCTTGCCCATGGTGGATACCGGCATCAGATTCACAGCGTAAGTATATGAAATTCACACTTATTTCCTTTTGACGAAAATTATGTGTTTAACAACAGAAATAAAAACAGCAAACATGGCAAAGAAGAGGGGGAATACCGAAAAGCGGAGCTTGTGTTGGAAACGCCAAGAACACGTAATAACAACAGAACGGGTTGCTGTAACAACTTCACACCGTATGATTTGTTTTGACATATAAATAGAGTAAGGAAATCTAGAATAGCACACAGAACATTATAGAAGATGGTAAAATAAGAGAAAGGGTGGCATTGGTAATAATCTGTTGATGATACAGAGTACATTAGTGAGGTTCACATGAGGGGGCTAAACTTTAAGTTATTGATTGATTGATTGATTTTATTTTTCCATGCATCAAATACAAAATAACATTTCAACATAATAATAAACAGTTGTCGCATGGGAGGGGTTAGTCATAAGCCTAACGCTTGAAAGTAACGCCCTTCAAGAAATGAAAAAGCCCCATTTTAAAATATAAAAATCTTATATATGTGTATATTATTTATAACAATTTCTTAAAAATGGGGTTCACAAATAGTAAAGAGCGTGTCATGATTACATACTTATCAAATGTCAGTCGTACATCGAGAAAAATACAGCACAATAAAATAAAATTGTACATTGTAAGTTCTACTGTATTGTAAATACAATAAGCGGAGTTCGAATGGGAAGAGGACAGAGACGAGACCAAAATAACGGAATTAATATGCATACCGGCTTATAATATATTTCTTAAATTCTTGTAGTTATCTTGTAGTTTCAGATCGTATGAAGGGACTCGTAGTTTCGAAACTTTAAAGTTTACTTGTAATTCTAGAACCACAAGCCAGCTTGTAGTAAACACCGAAACCACGAGCGGCAGTGGGGGTGGGGTGAGGGGGGGGGGGGGGGGGGGTCCTCGTTGTATTTACGGACCATGTGGACAAAATAAGTTTAGGAATCTCGTTGTTAGCGATGACCTCTCTGCTCATGTTAAACGACGATCGCTCGACTTGTAGTCTCAGAACAACGAGCGTCGTTATTTCGGGCTCGTGTGAACCGTCGTCGTTGTTAGTGAGCTGTTGTTTCGCTTAAAGTTTCCGTATAATCGCAGCTATAGTTTACAAAGTGATTATTGGTGATTTGAGTATAGGAAGGAGCGTGTAGTGTGAGGTGTCATTAATTTTTAAAATTAATGACACCTTACACTATACGCTTAAAAGCGTCATCCGCTACAAGTTAAATTGACCCTGTTCCATGAAACCTTTTTATAAACTACAAGTAAAAAGCGGTTAAAGGTATAGATTAAAAAAACTACTAAAATCATTAATCCATCTGATCAGTTGTGAGAAAATTTGTTTTATAATTTGCATCAAAAGTTATAACCGACATTAATGAATCGGTCCTTGACACCTGATTTGATTTAAAACAAAAACAACAACATAAAAAATGTATGGTTTCCACAGCAGAAAAAAAAATTTAAAAACTTAATTGAACCGTCAACTTGTTTACAGAACAGCATTACGAAGTTTGGAAGTACTGATCAAGTGTAGAATTCTTATTTTGTTGTAGAAAATGCGACCAAATACTGCATGCCAAATGGCGAGTGGTATGTGAGTGCATTTACCAACCAAACATGGACCAACTATTCAGCGTGCTACAATCCTGTCAAAGAAGTAAGTTTTCTCATATTATGTATTGATTCTAGGAAATTAACGACCCGGACGAATTCTCTCTAGGACACTTCAAGACAAGACATAAAACTTTAAATTAACCCAAGCGATTGCATGATTTTTCTGCACGTCGATAGCCACTCCTAGGATTTTTTTTTCCTTCTTCTTTCTTTCTTTAAAAGTTTCAAACCGTTTCTAGTCATGTATTTCGAATGAATGCATTCCAAGATTAATCCTTTTCATGATTTTGACATCGCTGCTGTGATATTGTTCGAGATATGAATAGAAAAGAATAGAAATCTCACAAATTATTTTTCACCATTAGCAGAATGTTCGGTTTTCGAATCCCGGCACGGCACTAGTGTCCTTTGGCAATACATTAATCTACATTTGCCACTCTCCACCCAGGTGCTGGGACCCGGGTATGATGCGAAGGTCAGTGTGATTGGATTAGCATGTGCGCGCTCGCAAAAGGCGACAAGCTGGAATGCTCCACAGGGAGTGGAGATTGTGCACTATAATGTGCGGAACAGTATTGGATCCAATGACCGGGGTAATAATAATAATAATAATGATAATAATAATAATAATAATGTAAGTGCTTTGGTCAGTTGTTTCTGGTAATGCGCTTCATAAGAAACCGTTATTTTTATTATCATTATTATTATTAATAATCACCAGCTCTTTGATGATGTTTTGATCCTGTTTGGTTTACTTTGTTTACAGACCAATGTGATGGTTGTGTTCTACGTGGGATATAGTGTATCGATCATCGCGTTATCGATAGCACTTTTCATCTTCTTCTACTTCAAGTATGTTCTATTTTTTTTCTATTACATTTCATGATTATGTTTTAGTCCAGATAACCATAATGAATGGATGGATTTCTATGAAACCAATTACCCACATGAAAATGTTGATACACCTGCTTGTATCTTTTCTTGGCGCGCAATATCGTTTTTATTCATAATTAAATATGTAACTATCCTATTTGAAATGATGGCTCCTATAATATAAATATTCGAGAGACCGAAAGGAACCCGTTAATTGGAAGTTCTTGCGCACATGTAATTATCATCAGTGACACTCAATGTTGAGAACTTGTAGATCGTTGGTTGCTATGTTTCAGGGTTCCGTTTGAGGTGTTTCTGTCGTATATATATATATATATATATATATATATATATTTTTTTTTTTTTTTTTTTTTTTTTTATTATTATTATTATTAAGATTTGAATTTTTTGTTACAGCTATTTTGAGTGCATTCCATTGCACAGCTGGAGAAACAAGCTAGTTATTGAGCGCCCCATCACGTTTGAGTGATTAAAATCATTTGTGCCATGTGCTAATTAATTCCGAACTGCTCAATATTGGAGCCTTTGGGTTCAGTATTACTCCACGTGATTTCTAATTGATATACTATTGATTGATGAAATAATTAAGACTCCTTCTTGTACCTCAACAGGACCTTGAGCTGCCCCAGAGTAACCATCCACAAGAATTTGTTCTTCTCCTTCATCTTTGATGCTCTCTTCCAAATTACCTTCTTCGCATATGTTGCCAGTAACAAGGACACCATCCAAAGAGATGGGGTAAGGATTAAATTTCTTTTGTTTGCATTAATAAAAGTTATCAGCAGTTATCAGTGTACATGACGCATGTGTAAGGATTAAGCCGGAGGCGAAGAATGAATTTTGGATGATTTGAATTGAAGACTTTTGAAGATTTAAAAATGTGCCTAATACTATTCATGCGAGCGACAGTTTATTTGGTCTAAGAAATCTGTCTTAAAATGTAAAAATAATGGCATTTTGTTGTACAACTTCTTCTAACATTCTATTCTCATACCTTTATTTTTACTCATTTCCCCTGTCCTTTACCGACATTTTGGTTGTTACTTCCATCAATCATGCAACAAACAAGAAACGAGAGTAAGCTATAGCTTTATAAAATCGGAGGAAGTCCAAGAAAAATGTAGAGACAAACTGTCTACAGGAATATTTTGCTCTTAACTGCAGAAAAATAGTGTGCCTACTATTTTTTTCAAGTACGTACCTAGTATGGGGGTGTTTTGTGTTTTTTTTTAAAGTTATATATATATATATATATATATATATATATATATATATATATAAAACAAAACAAAACAAATGTGGCCTGAAAGAAATGCTTGCTTTGCCCACAAGAAATCACAAAATGAACGTAAATGGGGAAGGGATGTAATTTGCCTCCTCCTTTTCCCTGCAGTCCGTTATTGCTATGCTAATGGCAGCATTGAGCAATCCCCACGCAATAATTGCAATGTGATTCGACATGATTGATATCAACACTTTTCATTGGGGAAATGTATTGGAAATTTGGAAGAAATAGAATGCATCAAGATGTAGCAATTTATTTTACTTTCTCGTATCGGTTGTGCGAGGTACGATTCGAGCAAGACATAAGTCCTCCCCACGGTCACATTTCAATTTCGTACACTCACACCCAATAATGACTTTACACTTTAGTTTGTACGTGCAGTCAGCAATTAAAAAGCCACAATCGTCATATCACATTCGAACAGAGGAGGGGAAAAAAGAGAACTATGAAGATTTCTTTATGTGAAACGATCTCTTCTATGATAGTGTCATATTCATTCTGGCCTTTTGATGGCTTCAATTAATTCAGTATAGGTATTTCTCGGAAAACCTCAAAATACAATTTAAAGCCTAACCTCCTCAAATTCTAGATATTTGTTCAACGAAAATAATAGGGGGAAATACTGAATCTGCCTTTATGTAAGTACATGAACAATACATCACTTTTAAATTAGTATTCAGCAGTTTTCAGAGTTGTTTAATGAAGAGGTTTCGTGCTCTTGTACATAAGTCACCGGACTGCATATTACAAGATACGGGGTTCGAATCTCTGCACTGACGTCCTTTAGCATGACATCGATCTTCATTTGCCACTCTAAACCTTGGTGATGAAGCAGGAAGAAATTCCTTGAATGCTTCAACACCTATTTAAGGCAGACATTATGATTAATTTTGTTATAATTATTATCATTTTCAGGTATACTGTAAGATTCACAACGTCTTAAAGCAGTATTTTCAGCTGTGCAATTACTTTTGGATGTTGAGTGAAGGCCTTTATCTACACACTGTCATCGTGGTGGCTGTATTCTCTGCAGAAAATCATCAGCTCGTTCCTTACTTTGTCATTGGATGGGGTAGGTAGAGACGATTCTAGGATAAAATCTGGGCGCCGATGGAGGGAGCGGGTAGTGGGTGTGACAGCCCCCATCCCCTTTGAAATATTCTGGCGGCAAATGTGAAAATTTAGGGCCTCGTCAAAAATCGCAACAAAATTATGAATTTTTCTCCTCTTACCCTACTTTTGCGTGTAACTCTATATTGTGTGTAAATTTGGTCCTACAGATCAATTAGAAATGACAAAAACAGCCCTGTAAAAAGAAACTGAAGCTGAAACAGAAACAGAACATTTTCCCGCCATGACGTTTTCCCCCGGAGTCCTGCTGGGTCGTTCCTCAGGCACTTATGCCATTTCAGTATAATTCCCTAACAAACAATTGCATTATCCAATAACAATGGATTGAACCTATGTACCAGGGCCCCGATTCATAAAACTTGTTATCAGTAACACCTGCTACATTTCTATGACAAATTTGGTCTCAACCAATCAGATGCAAGGATTTCAGTAACTTATAACAGTTATTGCATCTTGTTATTGATAACAAGATTTTATGAAACAGGGCCCACACTGTAAAAAAAATGCGACATGTGACATGTTTATTTCTGTGACAGATTTAAAACACTGCGACGTGTTTATATAACACATGTGCCTATTTTTTTTCATCTTTCAGCACGCCTTAGGTGTTTACTAGATAAACATGTTTACCTTTTAAATGGTTCCAATGTATAGGCTAAACACCAAATGTTTACACCTTAATCATTTAGTGTTTACACCTGTTTAAATACTAAACAGTGTGTGATTATGGTGTAAACACCACGTGTTTATATATTGTAGCTAAGTTAAGAGCTAAACACATTCTGTGCTTATTTTCATCACGCCTAGGTGTTTATTAGATAAACATGCTTACCTTTTAAATGGTTCTAATGTATAGGCTAAACGCCAAATGTTTACACCATAATCACACACACTGTTTAGTATTTAAACAGCTGTAAACACCAAATGATTATTTTGTAAACATTTGGTGTTTAGCCTATACATTAGAACCACTTAAAAGGTAAACATGTTCATCTAGTAAACACCTAAGGCGTGCTGAAAGATGAAAAAAAATAGGCACATGTGTTTAGCTCTTAAACACATGGGTTTAGCTCTTAAACCCGTACAATATATAAACACGTCGCAGTGTTTTAAATCTGTCACAGAAAAGTGTTTAGAAACTAAACAAATTTTTTACAGTGCAGTTACTACAGTCAGACCCAACTTCGGAAAACCGAGCACAGGTATATACTCCGAAAAAGGCGTATGAATATAGAGCCCTCATCGTTCAATGCGAGGCAGTGTGTACAAAAGGCATGGGGAAAATCTTGCAAAGTCAACCAGCCAACGATATCATGGATATATAATTTTTTAGAAATAATGCTGTTTGTCAATTATCTTCAAAATCCTTGAATGATTCGTCATGTGAAATGACTTTCAAATGACAAATGTTTGAAATAAATATATCCGCAGCATTATTTTTGAAAAATATATTATCAACAGCAGGTCGACATTGCACGATTCTTCCCATATCTTTTGTACACACTGTCTCGCACTGAACGATGAGGGCTCTATATTCATCTTGCTTCATACGCCGTTTCCGGAGCATATACCTGTGCTCGGTTTTCCGGAGTTGGGTCTGACTGTACTATATCCTCATTTGGTCATGTTTATAGTGATATATTGGCGTTGTAATGTTTAATGCACAAGTATATTGTTACTCAATCAATGCTTTTTAAATGTTGACAAAATTATTTGTAATATCATCCTCTGTAGCAATACCGATTATCCCAGCCTGTTTGTACGCAGGGTTTGTAGCATACCACCCCCCTGGCCCGTAAGTATTTTGGTCTCTGCTTTTAAAAGTATATAACAGTGAAATTCTACTTTCCACTATGCACTGTTTGCATATGTGTATTAATTGTATGATCATTTTATGATTTTGTGATAAGGACGTCAACTCAAGGTTTGCTCATGACGACCCCCTTTTCTATGTATGATTATTTTTATGTGACCATATATGTTGAAAGATTGTAAATTTGTGATGATGTATATGGAAATAAATGAATATCAATTCAAATCATATCAAAATAATAACACTACGGTGTTAAGAGCATACCGGTAAATATTAAAAAAAAAATATTGCATTCTCCGGAGTTTTCTGTATCAAAGTATATGAACCCATAAATTTTCGTTTTCGCTAGTTTGTTCACAGGGTCGCAGGATGTTATTATATCAAATTGAAGTATTTCTTGACCTCCCATTTTTTTCTTCTCGGATTAAAAAAGACGTCATACATTGAAAAAAAAAATCACGTTGAAATAAAAATTGCATCACTTTGGAAATAAGTATTCCGATGTTTAATGAATGTAACATATTGATGCTTACAGTTCAGAAAATCAATAGGTTTTTGATCATTGATGCATGAGCTTTATCTTTAGTGACGGAAGAAGTGAAATACAAAAATGAATGCCATTTCCTTTTTTTTCCCTTTTTTTTTTGAAGAGAACATGCAGTATGAAATAGCAGAGGAATGACAAAATGTCCGATTGTATTTGTCTTCTTTATCAAAATGCCATATCATTGGGCCCTTTATCTACTTAGAATTACAGAGAGAGACAGACAGTCATAGGAATAATGACTCATCCCATTGATTTGAACACATGGTGATATATATGTCATTGGCGACTGTCATTTTAATTATAATTCAATTTTCTTTAGACTCCAGCCATTTATCATGAGATCATAATGGATAGATGAATGTTGATCATCTTAATGCCATTGATCTCGCGTATGTCACATTCAATCTCGTGATCCCCCAGTCTCGGGATTAGCGATATTTTGACTTTGACCCACATGTCAGACTACTGACGGCGTAGGATAACCTGATTTTTTCCCCCTTCGTTGGAATAGGTGCTGGGTTGGAGGTACACCATTCGAGTGGCTGATAGCTGGATTTGTCATTTTTGTACTCGCGGTGAGAATATTTCTTATTCTTTTTTTTTTTTAAAGAAAAACTATATAGTATCGCGTACTAGAATTAATGTATTTTTCTTATGGCTTCAAACCACATATGAGAATCGATAACGATAGAGAAAATTGCAATTATTCATCTCTAAACGAAATCTAACGATTGATATTATTATCATTATGATAACAAACAGAACAATATCATGCATGTGTGTACGCTTTAAACAATGGAAGAGTATTGGAAATAAATATGGAAGAGTTTGACAGCGATATTCAGCTACGGGCAAAATGAGACTGTACGACTTGTGAAATGAAATGTTTTTCCAGAATGCTTTTGAATGTTTGTTTTTGTTTTTGTTTTTGTTTTTGTTTTTGTTTTTTTTTTGTTTTTTGTTTGTTTTGTTGTTGTTGTTGTTGTTTTTTGTTTGTTTTTTTTTTTGGGGGGGTACTTTCAATTGACATCTACGATGTGCTAGGAGTAATGTCCGTACACATTATGTTTCTATTTCCTATTTTCAAAATTTTGAATAAAACTCTAATGTGAGTTTTATTGCTTTGGCAGCTTCGATGCCTGTGAGAAACTGGGCAGCAAACACCATGTTCAACTTACTTCCGAGGAAAAGCAAGCATAAATCACATTCCAGCGAAAGGCCTCTGTGTAAAAAATAAAAATAAAAAATGACAGTGTTCTTTTAAATGTAGATTTGATAATGAAAGAAGATAAACGCCAATTTTTCCTTTCCTCGTTTTTCCTTTTTCTCAGGTAAATCTTATTCTCTTGTTAAACATTGTGAGGGTCTTGGTGACAAAACTAAGAGCGACACCTATGTGTGGATCACAGAACTACATGTAAGTGACCAAGTTTCAGCATTTTTTTGCAACCAAAGAGCATAATAATGATTTAGTGTCATCTTTTTCAAATTGATAATTAATTCAACGGATACATAAAGTAATACAATTTAAACGTGACGGGATATAGTAGAGTACTGCCACAATGCGCTAACAAAGTATTATATGTACGTAATTGTTTAAATTTCGATCTGTTATTCATAGATGTGAATAGTATAGATTGTGGATATAACTAATGTATTTGTAGATTATAGATTATAGAATGTAGATTTCCTTGGCTTTTTGGTCTTACAGACGAGCAGTGAGGGCTACTCTCATCCTGATATCCCTCCTTGCTCTTATGTCATCTCTACCTGCAGCTCCTCGCCCAGTTGAATGTGACATGTTAGCTTCTCAGCCAATAGGATGCTCTCTAACAAATGCACTGTTTTATATAATATGATACAGTACAGTGCTGTCCTAAAATAGATTAAGAGACAGGTTTATCTGCTTCCACGGTTCCTTGTTATCATTGCAAACGAGCAGTGAGGACTAATCCCACCCCTTCTTGGTTTTCATCATAATTATTATCTTACCTGCGGCTACTCCCTAGTTGAGTGTCACGTGATAGCTTCTCAGCAACTATATTTGTTTATATAAGAGGATATAGTACAGTGCTACCCAAAAAGCTTAGTAGAATGATTTATTCATTACCATGACACTTTCTTATTATTACAGACGAGCTGTTAGGGCTACTCTTATTCTTCTGCCCCTTCTTTTTCCCCCACTATAATCATCTTTCCTGCCACATCTCCTCCCCGATTGAGTGTCACGTGATAGCTTCTCAGCCAATAGGATTTTCCTTAACAATTAAACTATTTTATATGACATGATAGTTATGGTACAGTGCTGCCCCAATAGATTAATAGACGGAGTTATTAATTTCTGTGGTTCTTTGCAGTCGAGCTGTGAGGGCTACTCTCATCCTGCTACCCCTTCTTGGTCTTCATTATATCATCTTACCGGCCGCTCCTCCTCCAGGGCTTGCTGCAGTTATTTATTCTTACGTCATGGCTGTCATCCTCTCTTTCCAAGTAAGTTGTTCGAACCCCAAACCTTCAGAGATGGGAGATGTACCGACAAAGAAATATAATCGAGTTCAGTACATGTGTTGATATATCATTCATTCTATGCTTGAAGACCAATATAATTTGTATCAATAATATAATCATGTATATTTTACACGGAATTACCGAGACATTCTATTTAGTGCAATATTTAATTTCACCTACCTCACTAATTTTCGAAGATGTGACGGTTAATTTCGCTCAACCGTAGATGGCGCTGAAGCAGCGATACCGTAAGTATGAGTTGTGTCAATCCATAGGTTGAGTCGTATTTTCGTGTTTTTTTTTTTTTTTATCATATCGTGGACAATTGCAGAACAAACGTTTACGTGTATGTACTAAACTCTTTGTCATATCTATACCGCTCCGAAAAGTCATTTGGCTAAGTTTAAATTTATTGTCCTACGAACACATTTTACAAGATTTATTGATAATGTGACTTATCATGCAATGGTATTTTGGGTCACATCATATCTTTTGTTTTCATCACTACCTTTTTTAATATGCCTTTCTCTCTGTCTCTATCTGTCTCTGTGTCTCTATGAATGACTGTTTTCACTCTGCTTCCCCATCCCCCTGTCTATCTCTCGCTCTCTCTTTCTCTTACTTTCTCTCTCCCCCTCTCTCTATCTGGGTGTGTGTGTGTCTCCCTCTTCCCATAACCCCCATTCTGTCTATTCCGTTGACATGTTCCTCTTCTCTTTTGTCTTTTTCTTTATTTATCATTGTCCCTATCTTCCCTTGCTCTCTCCCCCTTCTCCCTCTCTCATTTTCTCTCTCTCTTTCTATATGCCCAATTTTACTCTCTTCCGCCTCCCCGTCTCCCCCCCCCCCTTCTCCCTCTCTCATACTCTCTCTCTCTTTCTATATGCCAAATTCTACTCTCTTCCGCCTCCCCCGTCTCCCCCTCTCCCTCTCTCATACTCTCTCTCTCTTTCTGTATGCCAAATTCTACTCTCTTCCGCCTCCCCCGTCTCCCCCTTCTCCCTCTCTCATACTCTCTCTCTCTTTCTATATGCCCAATTCTACTCTCTTCCGCTTCCCCGTCTCCCCCTTCTCCCTCTCTCATACTCTCTCTCTCTTTCTTTATTCCCAATTCTACTCTCTTCCGCCTCCCTCGTCCCCCCCTTCTCCTCTCTCATACTCTTTCTTTCTGTATGCCGAATTCTACTCTCTTCCGCCTCCCCCGTCTCCCCCTCTCCCTCTCTCATACTCTCTCTCTCTTTCTGTATGCCAAATTCTACTCTCTTCCGCCCCCCGTCTCCCCTTCTCCCTCTCTCATACTCTCTCTCTCTCTTTCTATATGCCCAATTCTACTCTCTTCCGCCTCCCCCGTCTCCCCCCCTCTCCCTCTCTCATACTCTCTCTCTCTCTTTCTATATGCCCAATTCTACTCTCTTCCGCTTCCCCGTCTCCCCCCTCTCCCTCTCTCATACTCTCTCTCTCTCTCTCTCTTTCTCTCCCTCGCTCACCTTCTACCTCTTCTACATCCTCCTTTTTATCTCTCATTCTCTTTCTCCAGGGTCTGTTCGTGGCTTGCATCTTCTGCTTTTTTAACGGCGAGGTAATGCAAACCGTGTCTAGGTGCTTCCATAATTTTGCCCTGACACACACCTCTACTTCTCTCGGTTCGACAGCCTGCCCTCCCCGACATACCAAAGTTAGTTCACGGTCCGGTAATTAAACAACAAAAAATCACACTCTCTCTCTTCAAATTACAGAGAAATCACTACTCGTCGTTTTTACGTCCAAATTATATAATCTGCCTCCCCCTTCCCATGTCCCAACCCACGTCTCCACTTCGTACAATCCCAACGCCACCCTCAACGACAACCGTGCTTTAAATGGCTCCCAGAATGCACTTTGCATGGCTGCATTGTTTGTTTGTTTGTTTGTTTGGTCTTGTGTAATTACTCCACTACGTCAATCACGCATCCTTTCTCTCATCACGTTTTCAGGGCTTTAAAACGCTGGCTGAAAATACACTGATCGTATACTAAGGGAGGTAAAGATAAAGTTGAGTTCTGGCCATGCGATTACATTGTGACAGAAACTGTCTCAAGGCAATTGGTAAATTGATCATGTCTACATAAGCATTGGTGTATACTGTGAGGTTTTGAAATCATCAAAATGATATGAAATTGACCTGATCTCGCTGAAAAGCACATTCATTGCACACAGCATTGGGTATATTTGATTGCACACATGATGTTGCATGAATGCTCGGCCTCGAACACTTCAGCTATTTCTCGTCATATTTCGAATATGAGAGCATTTGAAGAGCAATCCTTTTCAGGGGACTTTTCTACTATGATGTTCTTCCAAACTGACACAAACGGAATGAGAAAGCTGACAAATTATTTTTTCACCTTTCCCAGAACTCAACCTTTTCTTTAACTACAAAATAAGGCGCAAAGTAGTAAGTCAACGGCAGAAAAGAGGAATAAATAAATTCTGAAGATTTTGATGAAGCTACACGCACCATTATAACAGAGCTAGCAATACAAAAACTAAACTATGTGATATATTTCCATTAAATCGCAGGTTCTTTAGCAGTGCGTTTGAGGACTATATTTGCAATTTGATATTTTCTTTTTCTGTTTTTTGTTTTCCAGTTTCCATTAAAACGCACCATCCCGTAGACTACATGCACAATAACATGCTTCTTGCACTTCTGTCTTCATCTACTATATTATAATTTATTGCAATAATGTGAAGCAATCATTATATTTTCAAGCAACACAAAGCTTTACAGAGGCACGTCCGACATGGCAACACCTTTTGATTGTACGCCTGATGTACTGTGAATGCAAATCAAATGCTATGAAGATAATAACTATATTTATTTCCAGCTTCACATACATTTTACACACGCTTTTATAGTGTACAAACCATAGAAAAGTTTATAGAGTTCGTGCGCAATCACGATATCTGGAAAACAATTATTTTACATAGGGATAGTTGAGAACTTTCTTCGAGTTGTACCTAACTGGTTGCATGAGAAGCTTTATTCGTCGCTTCATTGTAAATCGTGTGTTGTTCGTGAAAGCATGTGTTGCCTTGTGCGTTGTATTGCTTGCTTTAACACACCAATCATAATTACGACAACTTTCAGACTTTATGTTCAATCCATGTTTTGAAACCTTTCATCCGTACCATTCATTCCGTGATGTCCTTATAGCTGACCGTGAATAAGAGAGGTGTGCGTCTAAGTTTCTGTTTTTTTTTTTTAAATTCCATGTCCTAGTAAGTACGACTTTGCTTCCATACGTTTTGTTCCGTTTTACGTTTTATCATGGCTTCGATAGTCTTCCATAGTATGTAGTTAGCCATGGAATACGTTTTATCACTCGTGTATTTTCAGGCTTTTTTTTTATTATGATACATTTCATCCATTTATTTAGTCATCATGCTAGATATTCATCCGTTCATATATACATCTAGTTCATGTTTTATGTCGTTTTCATTCAGTTGTTTTGCATTTATTATGTTAGATTATCTTCACTGAGTTATGATGATACTATATCTATATTGATGCTGAAATAGTTGGCCTCATAACAAGCAGAATAGCAATCACTTTTAATGGGAATTATGGTATTTTTATGATTTATTAAAGTGCTTGGCACGACAGTGAATTTCAGGAAACAATCTGAAAATTGTTTTAAAATTCTGTTCTTACCACAGGTCAAAATGCAAGTAAGGCGGAAGTGGTTTGCTCACCACTGGTGGCGGAGAGACAGTGACTTTAGAGGGCGCTACGCAAACACCACAACAGTCACGGAAGCCTGCACGGTAACCGCACCTGTCAACAACCGGATAGGCGGTGGCGACCAGGGATGTCCACTGCTGAAGAAATCACCAAACTTCATCGGCAACGGATCGACGCCTGGAGGAAGCCAAAGGAGTAGTTGCAGTAGCGGCGGTAGCCTAGCGGTCAAGTACCGACCCGGAAGTGGTGCAAGTACAGTTTCAAAGACACCTGAGATCGAGGAGATCCCGGAAGTGAAGATGGAAAATTGTTCGTACAAAATGAACGGGGATATCGGCGACAATGCTGCAATAGATGATGATATGGTTGACGTAGTTTGTCCACTCATGGAAAGTGTAGAATTAAACACGAGGACCACGGAGGTATAGATGCCGCATGGAATGGACACCAAGGATTTCAATAACCAGATGTATATGCTATGAAAAACTCGATTATCTGCCTACTCTCACGGATTTCTTTCGGAGCTGGTGAACAACTTGTGGACCATGATTGCGAGATAAGCCTTCAAAGATTTATGAAATATATAAATAAAATATGTGACTCGTTGACTCTTGTGGTGCTGTGCACTACAGCCTCTCGTAATGAATAGTGATTTTTTTTAGCATGCTTTTTGTCCTAGATATGTAAAGTTGTATGAAGTTAAATAATATCATCACTAGAAACTTGTTTGGATGGTGTTGTACTGGAACATGCATGTTGTCATGCTGAATATAACTCATAATCTGTGTATATTCATGATCGACTTTTAACTTGGTACACTTAAAACGGTTATTGTGAAAGAACACATCTTTAAAAAAAAAAAATATATATATATATTATGTTGGGAATGGTTGAGGGAAGTAATTACGTAGAATGATAATTTTTTTGCCCCATATGTCACTTTGATACTGAAGGTAGATGTATATGCATGAAGTTGAATAGTATTTTTGCTCTTAAGCTTTCCATTACTTTTTCTCTCTCTTTTTTTTTTTTTTTTTTTTTTGGCGAAGGAAAATCAAAAAGTATTTCTCGAAATCATGATATCACTCCTTGTGGTAAAATTTGAATAATAACATTTAAATTTATTTCGAACATCGTATACAGATAACCTGTGATTATGTCAAATACAGATTTACATGTATATGCCAGACAAAATACATGCCGTATTGCTATATTCGACTAACATTATTAGTCGAATATGCCGACGAGAGGTCTTCAGAGAATAGATTGTATTAGAAGAGAATTATGGAGAAGTGTAGATACTAAAATAAAAACCATTTCAAAACATTATACATTTAAGTACTATGGTCCTTAGATAAATTAAAGGGGAAAACAAATCAAATATTCTTATACAACAGTTGTTTGGGTAGAGATAACGGGTATCGAGGGGAATTAAGCGTAGAGAGAATGTTGGCTCGGATGGACACATAAGAATCTTATAAAGGATTATAGTTCAGAAAAATCGGACAAAGAAGAAAGTTACATATATATGTATCATATATTTTTCGAACTCGTCTGAGACCTAGTTTTCAAAATTCTCGTATCATGCTCGTTGACTTTTGGACAATTCGGTGCTGTGCTGCACAAAGGAAGTTCTTACGTTGCCGTGGACACAACTTTTTTTTTCTTTTATACATTTCTCTATTTATGGGACGAGCATGTGTTTCTACATGTCCTCCCATGCAACTGTCATAAAAAGTGCACTGAAAGTCATTTCGTTTGCAGAAGAAAGTGACAGTTCTCATGGGATGACATCACTCGTACATGATCACATTGTCAATAGGTTTACAGTAAAATATTGTAAAACTTTTTTTTTTAATTATTTAATTACTAAAATCATCTTAGACTTGTTATTACTTTTTTAATCTAATGGCTGCCCGACAAAACATAGTTCAATTTATTGTTTCGTTTTGATGGCAAATCCTTAAAGCTGCAAAAAAAAAATGTATGAAAAGAGGGCGGATCGGTTGTGATTTCAATCCCTCGCAGTTTATCTGAAGATTGTCCCCAATATTAGCATAATAGAATGTCTTCAATTAAGTGACATATTATTTAAGCATACAGTCAAATATTATTATCAGTGTCTGTGAGATCCATATCGACGATAAAGAGTCTTCCATACTGATTATTTAAACTATGAATTCTGTATAAATATATCCGCATTGACTATTAATTCCATACACTTTATGACACTACAAAGAGAACAGTTTCACATTTGCACCCTTACCAGTATCCAACGAACGAGAGAGATTGAACCTTATCATGCTTTTAGGGTTATTTTCCTATATTGCCTACTTAAAGAAGCACATGCAGGGGTGTCGATCCGTGTTCATGATTGGGGGGGGGGGGGGGGGTGACCGAGCGGGGGGAGGGTGTGGGAGGCGGGGTATCCTCCTCTGACACCAGGGACTTTTTCAAAAATCTATTCCTAAAACTTGCAATTTTAGAGCATCCCAGAAAATGGTTTTCTGTGTGATTAAATGTTGTCTAAAGTCACGGCAAATACAACAAAATATTAATAATCTTAACATAAGATATCTTCGCATTGAAATTATGGCATTTCTTATTTCCTTACTTCTAATCATTAAATAATGTGATGGTATTTCAAGATCAAACATAATGAGTTCGGATAATTAATAGTTTAAGTTAATGTATCATAATTCTTATTCATTTTATCCAAAAATATCGGGGATGATAATACAAGCCATCCCCTACCTCAAATTTGGGGAGGGATATATATTCCCCATCCCCCCGGGATTGACACCCATGAGCACATGTGCATCCTTAAGGTTCAATTTTGAAAATTATTTTGTTTATTTTTAATTTATTAAAATTAGTATGTAACAGTTATGTGAGTGATTTAGGACATTTCGTAATCTATTAAAGAAGGAACTGACTTGCATATATTAGTTATTAAAAAAAAAAAGAATTTATAAAATAAGCATGTCCATTGCATTGTAAACGCTACATATTGGAACACAATGTCAACGTAGCGTGTTTGGTATGTATTTTTCACTGTATTGGGACAGAATCTAGTGCCAGTCGCATATAGTTAATGTTTTTATTTTTTGTTTTGTTTTACTTTGTTTTTTTTTTTTTTTTTTTTGAGGGATAAGGGTGCATATACTTCTTAAAATATATCGAAACTTGTCTTGTATGTGAGTGCTGTATTTTGTCTGTCTTTCGACTTTTTTACACGATTGATTGTTTTAGTGTGGTTGACACTTTTTTTTTCCTTTTCGGATGTTAACGATTAGAATAAATTTTTTTTTTTTAATTATCATTATTATTATTATTATCACTCATTTTTTCGATCATGTGAACCCTCCCCTTTTTTCATATTCTAAAAAAATGTGCTGATGTTCAAATCAGCTGAAATATTCGCCACCTTCTTTTTCAACATCTGGATATGCCAGTACTGAGATTGATGTTTAGGTATTACAGATAGGAGTCGCATTACGAGACGTATCGTGAATTTTTGTAAGATAGTAACTGGTTATATTTCTTTTATGTTGCCCCTTCTTGTATACTGATATCTAACTTCTTTGTTTTTTATGAAATATGTGAGGGAATGGAGTAGCTAGAATTTCAAACTCGACCTTTACATTACTTTTAATAATGCGGTAATGTGAAGGTCGAGTAATTAATTATTTGTATACCAAAGTCGATTGTTGTAGAATAAGATTTCTTGCAATAATGATCAAGGAAATAAGGAATGGGATAAAATACTAATGATATTCAAGCAGTGAAATGTAACTTAGTTACATTTCCCTGATTCAAGTCACATTTGCTATCGATATGCATGTAACGATCACTTGTAGTATCGTTTCAGTTAATATTCCGCATGCCCTTTTTAACAAATCACTGATTCGAGTGAAAAGGATGAAGCTAATTCGTTTCCTTCATTTCTGTATAGCTTCCAAATCTGTATTTATGCGTTAGTATGTACATAATTATAATTATAATTAGCCTCTGGCGAAAAGTAAATTGCCATTTATGGGTATACTTCTCGCTATTCTATTTTCTCTTTTTTATCCCTCTGAAACATAAATTGTTTATGATTGACATTATTCTTTGTGAAAGCACAAAGTTTTCTGAAAAGTATGGATATTTTGACCTGAAATTAAGATATTCATTTTAATATAATTCATTTCTATTTCATGCTTTGAATACATGAAATGCGTGAGACTATGCATTAACTTCTGGGGGGAAAAAAGCGCATTAAAAGACAAAGGGAACTTGGGGGAAAAGCACTAAATGTCAAACAAGTATTTATTCTAGTTTAATATCTTGGGACTGATTGTATAATATTGCTGAATGAATCCTTTAAAGTGGCATGGAACTGGCACAACTTGAACAGCGCCATCTTGCAGTGATTGGTAAATTAATTATAATTTGCAGTTTAATTGCATTTTATTTTGAATTTGACAAACAACTTGTTTGGATAATTGGCCAATTTTATATTTCTAACTATTATTTTTGACTTGGCATTGTGGAAAATTGTACATTCTAAGCCTTTACAAACTAGAATGGGGCAAGAGGGGGAAATGAGAGGCACAGACACTTATCAAATCCTGTTGAAAGATGGCGCTATTTAGGAGCTCCAGTTTACTGTCACTTTAATATAACAAAATATTTTGGATTTTTCAGAGTAAGTAAAATGATTAATGTATATGTAAATATATTTTATACGTGCTGAAGGTGATCCTATGGTATTTCACTTCGTTCGTGGGTGATGGCCTAAATAAAGTATAATCTGATGTATCTTTTGCTGAATTGTGCCTCGAAATCCTCGTAGTTTATTTTTTGAGCAGTGTTTTTTTTTTTTTTTTTTTTAGGCCCAAAGAAGTGTGAAAGGCAAGATTTGAGGCCGATGATTAAGACTTGCGGGAAGTCGTTATACAGACACCCTGTTGAAGCCACCATATTTTTCTCCTTTATTCCGGTTGATTGATAATCTGTTCAGTTAATTTCACCTGATTTCAAACGGCTACCATTTGTTTTCTTTTGAAATGAAACGATATGCAAACTGAAGGCCGTAAGAAACAAATCCATTGCTCTCTACTTCCTCGCTGTGGAAGAAAAATTATTTTGTTATATAGAACTACGAAAGTTGATTATTTGTACTTTGATTAATTGTCCAGTAGAAATTACTAGCTGTTTGTATCGGCTAATGGGTAAAACACTGGCCAGAAGTAAACCAGTAATTCGGGTTTGGATTTAAATTGTTATACACGATGGCTGCGCTGTGGAGATTGTCTTTCCGTTAATTGTTTACAGGTCAGTCAGCGATTTCCCCGAACTTTAATATCATGTTAAAATGCTAGTAAGTCGGGTTTAAAATAAATAACAACATACAACATCAGCAGGGAAACAAAAGTAACGAAGACTCAACTGAGCTAAAATATTTGAATGGCTTTATTCAAATGTAGTTAATAACATTTCTATCTTTCAATAAATCAATGGAACTGTAGTAGATATATATGCATTATCACACTTTTCTAAGTGTAAAAATAACAACATAAAACTATAATTCGTTCACAGATGAAAAATTTAACTTCGTTTTTGGAGGCCGTTGGTAAATATGGATAAGCCTCCCCCTCCATTTCAAAATGATTTTTCTCTGTTTTAGTAAAGACATGAGTAGCATCTAAGCTCTTAAAGCTGAGTGATGGAGGTTAAACTCTTCTAAATTTAAAGCAGGTACGATAAAACAATATTAATTTTGACAATACGTAGACGTGACTCGAAATGGTTTCTTGCTTTCTTTATAAGATTGCAACCCCATAGGGCCCTTTGGTCATACCTCACTCCTTTCATTTAAAGACAAACGTTGCTTCTTCAAAATTATGTTTACAGGGTCGTTCTGCGTCTCATTTAATCAGGGAAGTTGGCATTACTGTACATGGATAAAAGATCAAAATATTAAACTGTGCACCATGCAACAATATTGTCACAATACCGTAAACGATTTGTTTTACTCAAAAGCTGTCCTGGAAGTCATAGTATATACAGCATTTTGAAGTTCAAGTAAAATCTCACGTAAAAGAAATGCACCCATTTTCCATTACATGACGATGAGGTGAATTAAACATTTAAACTTAATCCTTTTAATTTATATACCAACAAATTTTTCTTAACAACCACAATCAAGTTGATTTTATCTTTTCCTTGTTGAATAATAAAACGATCTTGTCAATTAAAAACTTACTTGGCACATCTGTTAGAAAACACAGAAACACAGAAGAAAACAATATGATACACTTTTATTTACATCGCTTGAACATTATAATTTTTCTCTGTTGTATCAAATCTTATTTACAGTTGGCGATAAGTTGGATAAACTATTCACAGACAACATGTACAAATACCAATATGCTAGCATTCCTTCAGTGACGCTCCTGGTGCCGTGTTTTCTTGGTGACGAAACTTGCATGTTGTTTTCGCTATGGATTTTTTTTTTCCGGATCTGAAAAACAGATTGCAATGCACAACTACAAAGTACACGTAAGTACTGTACAGAGAGATTATTCACTCAAAATTAAAGAATCTCCTGCCATATGAGCCATCTTTCTAGGGCCATAGGCCTACAAGGCAGGTTCGTGCTACAACTAAAATACGTCTGTCAATAGTAATCTAACCCATAAACCAACATGGTCACTAACTTTGATGCAGTGTTTTGATCGTTGCTCTTTATTCTACCTATCTGTAAACCAATTTTATCAATTACTTAAGATTCGTATATTATCTACATTCCAGTTGAAAAGACTGGATATAAATATGTCTTTACAAATTTTACATGCAGTTCACTGGCAGTTTCGTAGATGCATTTCAATTTGTGATGTAAAAATATGATTACATATATGCCGCTTTCAATCTATATTCATCTACGATTCTTGACGTGATTCTCTTAATGTAACACTGATCTCGAATTCAGAATTTCTGAAAGGATTGCCTGAACAATGTGGCATGAAATAACCATCAGACAGATCAGTACTGAGTTCAGTTCTTATAACACTATTGGGTTCAGTACTAGTTACGGACTGGCGGAAAACGTATGTCGCTTTCATAAAAATAAACGCTTACATAAAAAAAAAAAAAAAAAAATCACCAATCTGATTTAGTAAGTAGACATATACAAACAATTAGAAACTGTAGTTTCAAATTCTACTACATGCGTGTTGACTCTGTGTTCAACAAAATTACAAATGTTAGCATTTACAATTTAAATCTTTCAATGAAATTCCCTACTTAGATACTAAGTGCTTCTTGATTCTTCTACTGAGTTATGATTTTTTTTTTTTCGTCAAAGTGTAGAACACCTAAGTTTTCAATATGGTTGCAATCAATGTACATTCATATCAAATCGCAAACTGTAAATTTGAATTCATTATCAGTATTAATAGCACAAACATGATACACGTAATCACACTTACGATTCAATAATAAAAATACTGACACATGTACAGTGGCATTACTGGCAATATATCTCACGAAAATACGTTAGAAAGATCCTAAAATTTACTATCAGACACGATGAAGGAATTTCGGGTAATAAATCCGTGACTTTTATCAAATCCTCAGCTGACAGAAGAAAACAAAATGGCGTCCAGCGCAGCTCAAGGTACTCATGAATACATATCCTTGCATAACACGCACTTCTGTTTATCTATCACGAGTACAGCTAAACTCATAGACATTGTCAAACGTTGCACTCCTTCTTGGTAATCCCTTGCACTGATCATGCTGATACAACGCCCTACAAAAACATATTTGGCACGGTACATCTTCAGGGGCAGCACTTGGTCCTTAAAACATCGGGTTGTTTGATCACAAAAAAACGTTATTCTGTTTTCCGAATATTCTTTTTTTCCCCCCGAAGGCCTGTCCATAACGGGTGCTCAACTATCGCCGCACTCGGAAGTAAACGGTTTCATTTCGGTATATTGATCTGGATCGGCTATCGTCGACTGATCGTGCGTACTTCGGCGATACGACACTGCCATCACAACCTCAGAAGTGGTTGGCACTCCGCATGAGCCGTTGGTAGTGTGGTACTGATGGCTTCGACGAGGGGTTCGCTTACCGTATTCGTCAAGGCTAGCCAGAACCTTGCGTTTTACCAACTTTCGAACCTGAGAGAGCAAAAAGTGGATATTGAAATAGAATATTAGTATTACTCAAAGCTACTTTTCTTGCTCACATCCACACTAATAAATTTCAGTAGATAAAATTCCCACCTGAACTAAAACGCAAAATGCAACCCAGCAACTCATACCGCATAACTATGACGAAAAACAGACCGGACAAAATGTCTCCATAGCAAATTAATGTCAGATTAACGACAAAAGAAATATCCAGCATAAATGGTACTTCTCCTTTAGATGTGTAGTACTTAGATCATTTTCAAAATTTAGATTTAAGGCGTGGTCGTTTGTTCCTTTGTGCAAGACCATGATCAGATGATTTCAACAAGAAACAGTCGGGACCAATGTCGACCTGGCACTATCGCCAAAATTAGCGTACTTGCACTATTGGCAGAGCCCTGCCGACAGGGGGCGCATACGCCAACACGTCAACGCGTGTTGTGGCAGTAGGAAAATTACATGTCATCAAAGGAAATTAATTTTCTGGAAATGTTCCGGCTAGATCATTCCAATAAGTCCCACAATGCTGGTTAATATTTTATCTGATCTACGAAACATTGAGATGATCTAGCCTAAACATTGCCAGATTTTTTTTTTGTTGTTGTTGTTTTGTTTTGTTGATGACATGCAATTTTCCCTATTTCTTACCTCAGTATTCAGAAAACAGTAGATCACCGCCACGAAAACACCCTGTCAAAAGACCAGGACAAAATTACCGTGTATTTAACAGCAGGTCACACATGCATATTAGAATTGTAATAATAAATTGTAACTGCCACCCCATAGATTATGTACACCGCCCCCCCCCCCCTCCTTATAAAGTCTTTGTCGTAATTTGAAAGGGACTTATTATCAGCAACTCGTTTATCAGTATTCAATAGAGGCTTTGATCTAACCTTTTTCCATGTTTTCAGCATTTCAAGGTTTCATCCATATTGTGGATCTCTTTCCCTCAAACAAAAGATTGCGTGGACTTCTAAAGTGCTATTATAATTTTTTTTTTCAATCCGTCAAATTGTTGGCATAGTTTACTAATTTTCCGTGAATTTCAAGATAATTATGCGAACACAGCAATGACTGTATAGAGAGCAACATTATATTAGATTCCATTTTACGCTCCTGGGCAATTCCATGGTAACGGAATTACAAATGAGAGATATTTTGCTCACATTTTTGAAGGCTATGCACTAATTTGGGACTTCCGTCCCCTTCTCACCAATTCGTAATCTGCAGATGTACTCATTCTTTCACCTGAACTCGTTCATACCCAAAAGTGTCCACTTACATTAATTATAATGAGGTATATAACTTTGGCAACGGAATACCAGAAAATGGTTGCATTTTCAAAGTTCTCATTTCCATGCATCAAACATGCATTGTGCGAATCCTGATTGAGGTGTGGGAAAAGTTTTTTCAGATTCTTGTGATTTGAGGATTTGCCTATTTGGGACTATTAAACTGATTTTCATTAGTATAAATCTGAAATTAAAATTTTTTGTTGTTGTTTTTCTCATGTGGAATTGCCCTCCTACACAGCCAACAGAGAACCTAGAAAAGTGCTTTCCGTTAACGGTTTTGTGTGTGTGTGTGTGTGTTTTTGTTGTTGTTGTTGTTGTTGTTGATATGTAATCGTAAGAGGTCAGAGAACAATTTCAGCTTTGTTGGGCAAGAGGTAACCTTGAGCAATTTGCATTAAAATCCTATGTGTTGTTCATCTTATGCGATGTAAACTGTGATATGATGCAACGGACGGAGGATCACAGTTTCCATGGCACAAAATTAACAACACCAACAGCGGTGGGTGCAGCGCGCACACTGTGCGTATTGTTGTCTTGGGATGTTAAACATTGCCTATATGAGGCCATTTGGATATATGCAAAATGCTTAAAGCTGCCCCTAAGGCAACAAAGCTGAAATTCTTCGGAGACAGTATGAGATCATAATTCCACCACAAACATAAAACCTTCAACGGAAAGAAGTCTTCTAGGTTCTCTTATCTCCAGTCGACTAATAAAGCTTTTTAAAAATTTTTTATCTTTTATTTTTATTTATTTATTTTTAAATAACACACATGTACACGCTGGTATCAATATGCCTATAGCACTTCATCTATTTGATGTACGATAAAAGAGCAATGTAGATAAATTGCCTTGCTCAAGGGCATAAGTGCCGTGCCCGGGATCGAACGCCCGATCCTCGCATCTCCAGCCAAGCGCCTTAAACCACTGGACCACGGCACCTCCAATCTTAAAATTTTTCGTACTTACCTGTGTTGACTGTAGTACAGCATTGGTGGTGATGAACGCTTTCTCTACGGTTCCGTTCTCACTTTTCACGTTCCAGAAGAAGATTAGATTGGTCAGGCCGAGTAGTGGGAACAGGACGGCTACAGCCTTTATCGCTTTCCTTTACGAAAGAGAAATCGGTTGTTTATTTATTTTTTTTAAATCTGTCATTGCTTTGCATTTTTCTAGTCCTTTAACAACTTTAGCACAATGCAAATGGTATTTCAAAGCAAACACACACACACACACACCCACGCACACACGCGCGCACTCGCCCACACACACCAAACATGCGCATTCAAGGGAAGCTATTACATGTAGTATTCCAATAAGAAAGCCATGTAATTAGAATGATATATTTATATTGACTTATCAACGTCGTGATTTTTGCCCTATTTACTCGTAAATGAATTTCAAAGCAACACCTCAATGATCCGCACATCGTCCAGAAAATTTTAGTCATTTTGTAATAGCCTATACTTCCCGATTACCGACTCTTGTCAAAAATTAGGCGATTAATGCCTAACGAGATAAAGGTATTTGAAATAGTGATAATATGTGCAAACATACAACAAAAATGCCCAGTTTCGGTATGCTATCAATGAGGGCGCCTACCATGCCTACACGGCATCGAAGTTTTAACAACGACTTAGCAACTATTCTAAAAAGTGCATTGAGCTCTCTTAGGAGACACTACTTGCTATCCTTTACGGTGTCAACTCGCAACTCCCAGAGATGGGTATCTTAAGGGACGGAACCAAACCTCTACAGACAGGATCAAGAAAAGAAGATAGAAATCAACTCGACCTCATTTGGTTGGTCTCCATAGTGTTGCTAGCTTGTAACTTGGTGATGAGGATTCGTATGATGTTGATGAGGAATAGAGTGTTGATCTGTCAAGGGAAAAAAAAAAGGAAAAGAAGAATTGTATTCATCTAACTAATTTGTTTGGTCAAAGGAGGGACAGAATACGACGTCAGCGAGAAATCAACAGATTGATCAATAAATTGGAAAGTAATTAAGTTTTAATGATTTTTATATATATTTCTCGAGTTTTCCAAATAACTTTTCAAAAAATAACTTCTCATCTTTTCCCGCAATTTGTACTAGTAATTAATACAACAGTAAACTAATTACCACTCAAAGTCCATGCAGTTGATCAGTTACACTTACAAGCCACTGGCAAGCTGGTGTTGTACCAACATTTAAAAAGTTGTAAAGGAAGATTTGACCAAAGTGATGCCAATCTGTTTATTCTATATTTTAATTTTAAAAAGTTGACACACTGCTGTGAACAAAGCAAATTACTTGGTACTATGCCTTATTGTGTAATTCAAATTCGACAAAATCTTTATCTCTGTAGCTGTATAGCTATTTTAATAACCCTGTTGTATCGGCATTGTGGTTTTATCAATTTTACCTTGGTCATTCAAAAAGGGAGGGACGTACATCGGCATGTGATGGATACGCCACTGATCGTTAATGCGAACATACATACCAGTATTGTGGCTATAAGAGGAGCTCTCAGGATCCAAATGTAGGAAGTATCGAGATGGTCCAGCCAGCAGGGTGAGGTACTGTGATAACTCATTGTGATCGCCCATGGGATGACAAACACCAGTGGAGAAACTGCATGGGGTAAGAGAGAGAGAGAGAGAGAGAGAGCGAGAGAGAGAGAGAGGGAGGGAGGGAGAGAGAGAGAGGATATATGTATATTTATATATATATATATATATACATACATACAGAGAGAGAGAGGGAGAGAGAGAGACAGAGATGGAGAAAAAAGAGAGAAAGAGAGAGAGGGAGAGAAAAAAGAGAGAAAGAGAGAGATATGATAGGGCAAATAATGACAATGATAATGGCAATTATAAACACGTAATCGTTCTATGAGAGCGCAAGGTAATGTATATTGCAGAAGTACAGGAGGCGCCATTTGCTTACATATTAAGACTGCATAAGCGACTGACATGACTGGAGTGGTCTTTGACCCGCGAGAGCAGAATTATACACAGAGTTTGGCCAACTCGGCTCCAGTAGGTAACAATTATGGTGCATGTCACTTTGTTAGGCAAACCAAGGACACCATGATGTGCTCAAGTGAAACCGAGTTGACCGAACTCTGTGTATGGATGGCTTTCTGCGTGAGAGCGAGCGACAGCGACCTAAAGTGAATGAAAAAAAGTGCAAGTATTTCGTTTAATTACTGGCGCATGCACCTTTTTTGCCATCACAATCTCGATTTTAATAGCGCAAGTAATAACGAGGAAGCCTTGTTAGTTATCGGCACAAACATGACAAAGGGCTGGACACACTAGATGTACAGTGTCACACGAGTGAAACCAAAAGACAATCATAAAAAACAGCAACTCATTCAGTGTTTCTAAAGTGAAAGTCAAGGCACAAATTGTGAAAATGCCAATAGCACAAAAACTGCAGGGAGATATGGAGAGAAACTTTTCATGTGATTGAAAAAAGAGGGAAGATTAGATTATCATTGCTATGGGAAATGGACAACATATATATTTATACAGAAATATACAATATCGGGAGATCCATATTTAGCAAATTTCCAGTATAAGAACGCATACATCTCTGTCATGGCACTGACATCCGTTTACGTATATGCCAGTGTTATCACTCTATTACAAATACTGTAGAAAACAAACCCAGAAAATTGTCTGCTTTTTGTTGCTTTTCAAAATGTTATTATGTAAATATTTAGCACATTTTTGGAAAGAGGCTCTACATAAATAAAAGGAGATTAGAAACTTGTGTTCAATCAGGGCAGAGAAACAAAATCTCCTTCTTCCAGAGAAAATGCATTTCTCATTATATGATACAGAAAAGACAAAACGGACCCCCCCCCCCAAAAAAAAAAAAAAAAAAAAAAAAAGGTAGAAGAAGAAGATATATAGGCCAAGTACACATCTCCAATGCTTTGTTTGGGAGTTTAGGCAGATGTACAGATAAACAAAGAAGGACAACTCCCTAACATATTGTAGAATTAAATGTCGGTGAAAATACGTAAACGGAAGTGAGAGAAACAAAGGGCTCGAGAGAAACTACTGGAAACTCGGGGGGGGGGGGGGTAAGATAGATACAAAGATAAAATTAGGGAAGAGATAGATAGATATCAACGAGCGAAAGAGAGAACGTGAAAGAAGAATTAAAGGAAATGAAAAAGGGAAGATACATGTAGAATTACATAGCAAGAAAGAGAGGGAGAGAGAGAGAGAGAGAGAGAGAGAGAGAGAGAGAGAGAGAGAGAGAGAGAGAGAGAGAGAGAGAGAGAGAGAGAGAGAGAGAGAGTAAAAAAAAAATATTTTTAAACAGAGAGAGAGGATCGACTACAAAGATAAAAACATAAGGTCGTTGCTATCCATGTTACAGAAAAGTAAACTTTAGCAGAAAAAAAAAATCTTATTGAAATTGTTTCCTGTTTTATTCGGGGCACTCCAATCTGTCTATAACGGATTATTCGGAATGGCGTGAAGTTTCATCATGTTCATGCGGAACGTTTCAATGTCACATTAAGTAAACTCCGTGAACACGGCCAGGTCACTTACACTTTTCCCGATAATCAGTCAGCCAAAGTCACTCTTCCTTTTTAATCAGAATCTAGACTTAACTGTAAAAAAAAATCATCTTCCCAATAAATAGCGATAAAATACCTTGATTTCATCACAAAATATTATAGTGAACAACAGATGTTCACCAACGTCTAATTATCGTGACCACGGAGAAGAATTTGCATATCCTGATGTCCTGATATAGATTAACGGGGGGGGGGGGGGGGGGGGCTACCAGTGCACGGACAACCCTGCTTGACGCATAAACACTGTAATTAGTATACATGTATTTCTAGACTTTTAAAAAGGGAGCGTACCCAAGCTCTACCCTGGGAGATACGTCACTGCACCCCTACATCGCTTCCTATAACCCCTTCACATCATAACCCTAAGTAAATTATGAATGAAAAAGGTATGTTCCATCCCCTCAAACTAGATCCACACGGCCTTATATTATTAGTTGAATTGATAATAAACGAAGCAAACCGTGTGCCCTCTTCAATTAATACTGCACTGTAAGGTCAGGCTAGTGGAACAGATTCGGGCGAAGGTTTAATCATTCCGTATACCTTCAAAAAAATCAATGGGGAGGCTCTAATCATGACCGATAGATGGGCATCTATTGAATAATACATTTGCACTTTCTTCCTTCCAGCATTTTCCATTTTGAGCCATAAACTGTGGAGTCACCTGTCAGATGTCTTCAGGTATCCCCAGTGCCCCAGCTTGGTGAAAGTTATCCAGGAAAGTGGTCGAGGGGAACCATGTCGGTGAAGTCACAGTGCCTCATAATTACGTAGCTCCCCCACCATCAATCAACGAAACAGGGTTAAATATAGATCAGACATCGTATGGACAGCAAAATGTGATTCCAATGACCCGGGACTTACAATACAAAAAAAAAACACACAAAAAAAAAACACAACAACAACAGGGAGAACATACTTCTAGACACGCGACCTGAGATGCGGTAGGGTTCTCGGTCTGTTTCCCCAAGTTGACCAAACGGTGGCCTTGTTTATATTTTTGGACAAAACTCCTCAATATGAATCGAAAAGATTTACACTATGGAAAAATCTTATGACCTTAATAGTTAAAGTTCATTGAATTATTCGTCTACGAAAAGCATGCATGATGTATGTTCGGAGAGAGGAGGCTGAAAAGGAGATGAGATACAGATGGAGAGAATAAGGAAAATAGAAGAGCAGAGAAGGACAGGTAAATGAAAGATAGATATAATGTAGATAGGTATGGTGAGAGAGGAAAAGATCAGTCATACAGAGAATAATTCAGAGGCAGGAAAGGTACATAGGGAATGGGGAAGAGAAGAGAAGAGAAGAGAAGCGAGAGAGAGGAAGAGAGAGAGAGAGAGAGAGAGTAAGAGGGAAGGCATAGAGAGGATGAATGAAAATGTGTGGGATAGAGAGAGAGAAGAAATAAAGAGAAGACTGGGTGGGGGTATCACTAACTGAACGACACACTCTCAAGAAAGGTGCCCTATAGAAAATCACGCAACAACAATAACAACATGACTGAACTCAAACCATGTCTTGACTTCATAGCTATTAGTGGAAAGAGCATTTCATGAGGCTATGAATCATCGATCGCTCCGTAAAAATAACCCAAGTCTGTATCTTTTTATGACTTCAAATATACATTACATAAATCTGTGAAACGACGTATAAGTATAAATGAGAAAAATAATAGCCAGGCGACATGAGTTTAACCTACAGCTAAGTACATTTTCAGAAAGGAGAGGGCTAAAGTACTAAACTAACAAATGTGTCTGTTAGCATAGCGAGAATTTTAAAGAGGTTTCAACAAGATGTTGGATTTAACTTGGAAGGTGCTCAGTTTGAGTATTCTGCTCGGCAATTTGTTAACTGACAGAGGAAGAAATCCCACAGGCCATCCATCGATCACGAGCCCGGTTCCCCCTTCGACCTACTTTTTTTTTTCTTTCTTTCGATCAATCTAGACTTCCCACCAGACGCTGTCGTCTGTGTGATTAATTTAGGTCAAATTTCGAGCGAAGATCTGTCCTATGAGAAGTACGGAACATGAGATTCGTCTCTATGACCTTTTATAAGCCTTGGCATATCAACAACGTGTAAGACTTGTATTCAGTGGGTGCTTTATATGTCATCATCATCATCATCGTCATTATCATGATCCGTCATCAATATGATCATGACAATGCTGATCATCATCATCATTATCCTCCTGCTCCTTCTCCTGCAGCTGCTGCTCCTCCTCCTCCTCTTCCTCCTCCTCCCCCTCATCATCATAATCGCCGTAACCACCACCTGTGACCACCACCACCACCACCACCATCATCATCACCACCACCACCACCAAATTCATCGTCATAACATTGTCCATAAGATCAGAAACTGTCTGAATCTCAATCTTAAATGTTTTATCATTATGTATTCCGAGTCTCATGTTCTTGGGGGGAGGGGGGGGGGGGGGGGCGCGAACTTAATCACACTAACCATTTGGGTCTTTTCTCCCGATGTAACTGATTTTGATGTTTCGCTGTACCACTACACCGGAATTTCAAACTACAAAGATCCTAACGTTATAATCTCTTTAGAATCATATTGGGGGAGAGGTGGAAACTTTATAGTGTTAAAGCCAACAATTGTCCGTAACGGCTGTTCACCAAACACCCATACTACGTAATATCCTGAATATTGTGGAAGACTATAATCTCCACAAAAAAGGACTTACCCCAACCAATGCCGAGGTATACTTTAAAATTGGACTCGGTGCTGAAGACGGCTACAGCTATGCGGCTCGTCAGATAAAGACCTTCCACAAACATCCAGTACATGTTGGCCATGCTGAAATACTCGAGAAGCACCAGGATAAATCGACAGAATCCAGGCTGCAATGACAAGAGAAAAAGAAAATGGCGAAATGATGGGTGAAAAACATAATTATGTGCATTATTTTCTACCGAAAAACAACTTGATGGTATCTTTGTTCCATTTTGCTTCTTTAACTTGTTTTTGTTTTTTGTTGTTATTTCATTGTATTTCATTTACTTATTATTTATTTATGTTTTATTTTTTATGCATTTATTTCTTTATTCATTCATTCATTCATTTATTTATTTTTTTCAAATTTTTCCCCTATTTTTTCGTTACGTAGTTTAATCATGGGGAGATTTCCATAAGACCTTTTTTCAGAGAGGTAACCTTTTTTTTATTGGTACATAAGACGACAATACGATACCGCTACGTATATAAATCAAAGGAAATTGCGTCTAAAGAAGATGTCAACGCCCCGGCCCGCCGTAAAGGGGCACATGCTCACATGATTTCTCACAGATTGGCGCAGAGTGAGGAGGACGTTTTGCAACGAAGTCTCAAGACAGTAAAATCAATATTACTTCAAGCAGGGAGTTACATTTCCCTGCTTCAAGTACCGCCACAAATGTTCGACCATTTCGACTGAATAATATTTAATGCTGCTAACAAAAAGGCATTATTAAGTTCGATATACAGCCATAACGCGATTGTGCACACAATCAACAATCAAACTATACTGACTTGTATATTATTTGAAATAGTTCTACGGGTAATACCTTGAGAAACATCTTCTCAATATCAGAATATATTCACAGTAAACATAGAAAATGACGAACAAAGCGGGAAAGTTAAAGAGAGAAAGAGAGAAAGCGAGAGAGAGAGAGAGAGAGAGAGCGAGGGAAAGAGGGAAAAGAAGAGTGAGAAAAAGAAAGGGAGAAAAACGGAAAATGAGAGAGAGAGAGAGAGAGAGAGAGAGAGAGAGAGAAGACAGAGTGAAGAGAAGGAAAGTTAATAGGGATAAAAATGAAAGAGATAGACAGATTGACAGAGGATGAACAAAGAGAGAAGAGAGAGAGAGAGAGAGAGAGAGCGAGAAAGAGATTTGAAGGGGAAAAAACGAGAAACAATGAATAAAAGACATTGATGTTGACGTTATAGCCTACACCTATCTCGCTAAT
Organism: Heliocidaris tuberculata; assembly: GCA_025618425.1. Taxonomy (NCBI): domain Eukaryota; kingdom Metazoa; phylum Echinodermata; class Echinoidea; order Camarodonta; family Echinometridae; genus Heliocidaris; species Heliocidaris tuberculata. The sequence goes on from CM046849.1 coordinate 28,342,475, forward strand.
CTACATTTACAAAACAAAATTATCCCCGTGTTGCTAAATTAAGAGACGGAAACCACCATTTGACAAGCCGATGCAATCATCTTTACCGATAAGCAGCTAATTTTATGGTCAGTGATTTAACTTAGATACTGCGGTCAATCATGATTATATCTCCAGCCATGCGTGACACGCGTTAATTCGCGTAGAGCACCGCATTTCAGTTCCAGTAGAATGTACATTGCTTTTCTTCTTTTTTTTTTTTACCGTTAACTGGTAAAAGTAATAGGTTTACTACCTCGGTATGGGTTTGAATGTTGGACCATATTATTCACGGTGGTATATTGCACTGTGTCAGTGATTGTAGATAAGCTTGATATAAATGAATGATTTCTTGAATCAACGAGATCTAGAATGAAAGAAAAAGGAGAGCAAGCAAGAGGTTAGAGAGATGAGGAGACTGAGGGAAAGAGAGGGAGAGGGTGGAGAGAGAGAGAGAGAGAGAGGGGGGCAGATAAGATAGAGAGAGAGCAGATAAGGGGGGATAGAGAGAGGGTGGAGAGAGAGGAGGGAGAGAGAGGGAGATAAGGGGGGATAGAGAGAGAGGGAGAGGGTGGAGAGAGAGAGAGAGAGAGAGGGGGGCAGATAAGGGGGGATAGAGAGAGAGAGAGAGAGGGGGAGAGAGAGGGGGCAGATAAGATAGAGAGAGGGAGAGAGAGAGGGAGAGAGGGGGGCAGATAAGGGGGATAGAGAGAGAGGGAGAGGGTGGAGAGAGAGAGAGAGAGAGAGAGGGGGCAGATAAGGGGGGGAGAGAGAGAGGGAGAGGAGAGAGAGAGAGAGAGAGAGAGAGAGAGAGGGGCAGATAAGGGGGGATAGAGAGAGAGAGAGAGAGAGAGAGAGAGCAGATAAGGGGGGATAGAGAGAGAGGGAGAGAGAGGTGAACGAAGTGAGGTATAATAGGAGAGAAAAGAGAGCGAAAGAGAGAGGGAGAGAGAGATACAGATTTAAAAAGAAATCACTCTTGTACTTTTGTATAAGCCTGTCATATAGTTTTCGCTTTCCTTTTCTGGTTAGCTTGGTGGCGGAAAGAATATTCGATGTCGTATCGGAGTCTCGGAAGGGAGGGCGGGAGAAGTATCCATTTATATAACTGCCGCTTGTCCGTCAAAGTTTGAAGATAGAGTGAAGATTAAAGCAGCGTTGGGGTTTACCTCGCAGGCGTGTGATGGCGAAAGAAGGGAGACAGCCTAGGACTACTGGGAGAAGAAATGAACAACCCATCTCTGTGCGATAGATGAAATTGGGAGCACTATCTGGTTAGACCGTCTATAATATGAAAGATCGATTCATCCCAGAGGATCGGCTTTCCGTTGCTAAGGCAACGGAAGGGGTTATTTCAAACGCGTGACACCCTGGCACGATATGCATTCCAAAACTACTGGTGAGATTAAACGCTGTGCTTCTAGTAGTACCACTAGAGATACAACAATGTGATAGGAAATTAAATAATAGTTTTGCCATAACTATCGAAGTGGCATGTATCCCCGAACGAATTGCCAGGGAGCTGTCAAGTTTTTGTTTATCTCATCAGAGCCAAATGAAACAACCGAGATGCATTAAAGCATATTGTTCTTGGAATTTCAATTCAAACGCAGTCTTTCGTGTATAAACTCATGTATCAGGTTTATAGCTATGGGCAATTTTTAAAAAGGCTTACGTGGTTGCAAACTGAAAGGTGAAAGGACATCAAAACTTGTCCCTCTTTCTGAGTTTGCAACCCTGGATTTGCTGGTTTGCCGCACGTCAATTGTTATTTGTTTGCTGGCTTACTTTCTTCTTCTTCTTTTTTTTTTCTTTGTTTTTGTTTTTGTTTTTTACAAGTTTTGACATAATCTGAAGAAAAAAAAACAACAAAAGAGTTTTTAAAATGTTTCGGAGTGATTAATCGCATTTTTCTTTTTCTTTTTTAAACTTCAAAATTTCATCGTTGGAATGGGTGAGTGGTGTTTCTATAATAGGGGCCTTTGGTCATGTTGGTCTGGTCAGATCGCGTCAGACCCGAGGTTACACGTACGCACGCAATTTATGTACATGACAAAGGTGCGTGATATGCTTCACAATGCCCCCAAACCGGTCTAAATTAAAGGCCAAGTCCACACTTAATATCAAGTTGATTTCAATAAATAGAGTAAAATTAAACAAGCGTAACAGTGAAAATTTTATTGAAATCGGATGTAAAATAAGAAAGTTACGACATTTTGAAGTTTTGCATTATTTCTTGAAATAGTGATATGCATAACATGGGCAGTATGCAAATGAGTGAACTGATGATGTCACACGCTCACTTTTCCTTATGTATTTTATTATATGAAATATCATATATTTCAATTTTTTGCTTCAATAATGTAAAACATGGTTTGACTCCTTATGGAACATGTAAAATCATCATTTTTGTAACTTATTTTGATACAAGGGAGAGATTCTTTATTATCACATCCGTAAAAATTGAAATATTTGAAATTTCATATAATAAAATACATAAGGAAAAGTGAGTGTGTGACATCATCAGTTCACTTATGTGCATAATGCCCATGTTATGCATATCACTGTTTCAAGAAATAATGCAAAACTTCAAAATACCGTAACTTTCTTATTTTACATCCGATTTCAGTGAAATTATCACTGTTATGCTTGTTTAATTTTACTCTATTTATTCAAATCAACTTGCTATTAGTGCAGACTTGGCCTTTAAAGATATTTAACTGTATTACCTTGGCCGTTGTTGAGAGAGCTAGGTCGGTGGTATAAATTGTCGAGAAATTCATAATTGCACCACAAAACCACCAAAAAATTGCCAGATATGAATTTTTAGTTAAAATGGCATTAAACTGGCAAAACTTGAACAGCGCCACCTTACAGTAACTGCCAAATTGAGATTATAATTTGAAAATTAATTGCATTTTATTTTGAATTTCGACAAACAGCTGTTTGGAAAATAGGCACATTTTATATTTCAAACCATTATTTTTGATGTTACACATTTGGAAAATTGCTTAATGATACATTCTAAGCTTCTACAAACTAAAATGGGGCATGATGGGAAAATTAGAGGCACAGACACTTCTGTTGAAAGATGGCGCCATTAGGAGCTCCAATTTACTGTCACTTTAAGGTCTGATTCTGAAAGAGAAGATTCTCAGCTTTAAAATGATATATAACTCATTAGCATTGGATGTTCCCAACCCACTGTACAAAGAGTAGAATGCCCAGTCCCACAGAGTGTTACTTATGAGAAAAGGGGATTTAAAGTTTGCAGTCCGTTGAAGCGCTCTGACTCGTGAGATATTGTGCAAAGATGATAAAAGGAGGATTAGAACTCAATATAAATTTCCATAAAGGGATTACCAGACTGTCCTAAAACTTAGCATACTAATTAAGCACATCCTGCTCATTATGTTGGACAAATATTAATACAAGAGCCTTTTATGTTCTAAAGTTATGGAAGATCAAATTGAGACAGGTATTCAGGGTCACAAAAAAGAATACAAAAAACCCAGAGAAGACAAACATATGTATATTAAAATCTGTCAAAAATACCTCTTTAAGATTGCTTGGTGCTTCCAAATTTTCAAATTACCTACTAGATGAAAGTATAATCTTTCAGGAAATGCAAAAAACTGAAATTTGACCATGCTGACCCAAAAGACCTTTATTGAGCTGTAACAGAAAATCAAACAGTGCGACTTTTTGGGGGTTTTGTGGTGCCTGGTCACATTTTTTCATTATAACTGCCCTACTATTAACATGATTCACAGACACGAGCATGCCCACACGTACTCACCACATAGTAGGGTGTACTTTTTAATTTAAAATCTCGTAATCATTATTATTATCGGACATAATATGTGACCAGCTCTTTAGATCTGTAAAACCGTTTTCTTTTGTGTGATTCTTTCAAAGACCTTCTCACCTGATGTCGGTAGATTTTGTCGTATAATTATTATATCTCCCTTGTTTAAAGATCAAAATGTGCTAACAATATCCATCCATAGGTTGATGCAGGCACGAGTCATGCTCTATTTTGACTCTTTAAGGGAATCTTGAGTTCTGGAAAAGGTGCAAAATAATTGGTGAGCTTTCTCATTCCTTTCATGTCAGTTTGGAAGAACATCGTAGTAGAAACATCCCCTGAAAGTGATTGCTTGCCAAATGCTCTTATATTCGAAATATGACTAGAAATAGCTGAAATGTTCGGGCCGAACATTCCTGCCACTTGCGTGTGTAGTCCCATACACCCATTTCAGTGTGCAGTACATGTGCTTTTCAGTAAGATTAGGTCAATTTCTTATCTGTTTTGATGATTCCGAAACAACACAGTATAAAACAATTCTTTTTTAGACATGGTCAACCTTTCCCAATTCCTTTGAGACAGTTTCTTTCACAATGTAATTACATGACCAGAACTCTACTTTATCTTTAAACAAAATTCCATAAAAGGCCTTGAGCTTAGCCGAACATTTTTAGTCTCATTACAGTACAAGGCCTATGAGGTGCTGTATACATGTAATCTGATAACCCGGTCACACCAACGAGGTCGACACCAGACCCACATCCATGACATCAGATCGAACGAAACATTGCATTGTACCGAATAGCCAATCATAAGGTGGTTTGGCGGTGTGACTGAGTTATTACACCAGATCGGACCCTGTGTCACGAGTTAGTAGGCCTACTACCAAAAAATACGGATCTTCTCCTAAAAAAAAAAGGGGGGGGGGAGAAGATACACCCTCACCCCCCCCCCCAAAAAAAAAAAAAAAAGAAAAATGGCCAAGATTAATAATGTACCCTAAAGCGGAAAGAGTATGTGGAAATGGCGTCCTCAGGTTTCGCCTACATGGTCATTCATTCGATCTTGTGACTTCAGGCGCAGAAGTTAAAACAATATGTTTTCGAGCGAAAGATCGATGAATGATCTATCGAATGGGTGCTAGCGAAACTTGATGAGCAATATCGATTACGTTTATACGATGCAACGGGTAGTTGTATTAAACATTACATGGGCGTTAAGACAAGAAGGCTAAACTGGAGTCGACGGACCGTGTGTCCGTGTCGAACCCAAACAATCAATCTTCCGCCTCGCTGATGCCCACGTAAGGAACTCAATCCCGCTGCGATACGCCGGGAAAACAACGAGAGAGTAGCAGACAAACACGGTTGAGCCGGGTTTATTCTAAGGTGGTATTAAAGAAACAAAACGAGAGACTAAAATTGGAAAGAGAGAGAGAGAGATAGCGACGGGGCCGGACAAACCACCCGTAATGACGGTAAATTGAGATGGGTCATCCCGTAGGGCCGACATCTCGTTCAGATGTATACGGAAATATGTTTTAATCATTACGTGATGTAGGCAACTCCCTTTATCCCCGCGAAAGCAAGATCTGAGAGGAGTATCTGTAGGCCCTCCTTATTCATGGATCTAACTAACCCTACAGGTACGAATAATATGAATAATTACAAAGGCACACTGCCCCATACAGTACATTGTAGGATTAGAAAACTGGAAAGGCCAATATTTATTTTTGTCTGAGCTGTTTTGTCAATATACCGCTTTATTGCAAAGGTACTGAAAAAAAATGTAAAGCCGGAGAAAATGTCAAGATTTTCCTTAATAGCCGTACTTAAAGACGAAGCAGCTTGGAATATTCAGCTGAGCTTAAAGAGATATTCATTTCGCCTATTTCTATTTTTATTCATTCTTGCAATAGTTTGTGACTGACATGCGATATGTTTTCCGTATATTCCTTGGCAATTTTGTCGTCTTATTCACTGTGCATTGTAACTTATACTCTCTGACTTGATTTTGTCGTCTTTATTCACTGTGCATTGTAACTTATACTCTAAAACAAAATCCGAAAGTTGACCCTGACTTCAAAGCTACTTGCTCACTTTACAAAAGAGTACTTCCTTTCACTCAATGTGCTATTACGTTGAAACTGTTGATATGACATAACCGAAACGACAATTTTCTCTGAACTAATTTTCCCAAACTAAACTTATGCTCAAGCGAAGCACTCGTACATGGATTACGTCAGCCTAATTCAGGTTGCCGATCCTATCCGATTTTAATTTTTCATTTGGCAAATCAGAAATCGGTAGGAGGTCATCGATTTTGGCAAAGTCGGATAGAATCGGGCACCGATTTGAAAATCAATTTCAACTCTAGTTATAGATAATAATAATTATAACAATAATAATAGCTGTTTCTTATATAGCACCTTACCAGTTACAATGTAACCGACCAAAGCGCTTACAGCATTATTACCCCGGTCACTGGATTCAATTGCGGTTCTGCACATTACAGTAGAGGTGTCGTAGTCGAGTGGTTTAATCACTTGACTGGGAATGCAAAGGTCGTGGATGATCATTACACGTTAAAGGTAGGCGAAAGAATTATCCAAAAAGGATGCGGGAAGCAAGGTATGAATAATAAATATAACACGTAGTCCTTTTGAAGTATAATAGTGCTTCATTTCTAAATTCATTTCACCCGACATATTTGACTCATTCTTCCATATTTCAACGTCCACTTTGCGACTTACGGCTTTGTGGAGTACGAAGTTGCTACTGGCGGTCTCTTGCAGACCCGTAGTAGCTGTGTAGTCCATGGTTAGAAGAGGCTGCAGCTGGATGATCATACAGATGTATCTGAAGATGAACGATACGACGAGATTTTTGTGGATAGCGATTCGTGTGCACTGTAACGCCCTGAAAAAAAATGACAGAAGGAGGGAAGAAAGGAACGGGGTAATTATAACTGGTGTTTATTCATTTTTGTGATGATATCGAGACAAATATACGCCAAATATTTCAGTTTTGCTGTTTCCGTATTTCACAAGCGACGATAAAAAGCTAATAATTACTCTCTTAATTTCTAAGACTTATTTTTAAGTCCGTAGGATTTATTTTTGTAAAGTCCACTATAGAGAGTTTTAAATCGGGGAAACAAGATTTGTCCCGTATTTAAGTCTTAGAAGAAATTAAGACAGTATACAAGTTATAAGCTAACACGAAATGGCAGAGCTTCGGAAAGAAATTTCATTTTCTTTCTTCTATTTTTTTCCTCTCTATATCTCTCTTGCAAACTCCCCAAGAGATCTGGAAAATAATTGCAAGATCCGGAAAATAAGAAAACAAAACAAAAAAAGGGAAGATCGCCCTGGACAAATTTTACCTAAAGGTATCAAAGCCCCTTTCCCACATAAAAAAGGATCTAAATATAATGATCATGTTGTGATTTCCAAGGAAATGCTTTTATAAAAGAACAATCAAGGAATTAAAGTGTGTTGCAGTGCGGGTGCTAAACTTTGCATGCAACCCGAAGCTGTATTAATCAATTGAAAAACAGCTTTCACAAGCCAGAAATAGATTCAGCCGCTTGTACAAAACATTCTTATAAAACGAAAGAGATAAAAACCCTCCCATGAAGAAGAACAACAAATTTTTGCTCTGCTTTACACTGCAAAGCAGAGGCAAATATCCAAGCACTTATCGTCCAATGGAAAAAAAAAGTATAAATAGAACATTACGCGATCATATGGATCAGGAGTTGGTCTAGAAGTAACGTCTACGGGCGGGTAGCTGTTTGTGTTCGTCTACAAACTGACTCTAATCGGACCCAGGTTCGAATCTCAGTCACGTCTTTCAGATGGTGACGTTAAAGGTCGGTCCCAGACTCAAATAATCATATTTGATTGATAAATGTCTGTCAAAACTCAATTACACCCCCCCCCCACACACACACACACACCCACTCTCACACACATTAATTTGTGGGGAACTGTACTGTTTTCTCCTATTGTATTTTGTACCCCGCAAGCACTTCTCCTATTGTATTTTGTACTCCACAAGCATGACGGAATAAAGGCCTGCATTGTGCTCTGTTGTTCTCTGTACCCACATCTGAATCTAAGATCACACACACCCACAAACCCACACACCCACATAGGGTGATAAGATCTTTAATGCAATTTGTAAAACATCTCTGCTCTTTAACCATCAAACTACACAGTTGTCTGAGGATTACTTGTCAGTGTCAGTGTCAGTTGTGCAGTGTAGTTGTCCGGAGACTCTTCACCGTGATCGATGGCTACGACTTACTTGAAGTAGCAGAAGATGAAGAGAGTGATGAGAAGGAGAACGAGTGAGAGTGTGATACCGATCAAGTACACATACCGGAGAGCCAGATAAAATGTCGGACTCGGAGGCGCCACCTGCCAGGGAAAAGCGAGGGGGAGGGAGTGCAATAATTATTCATTATACTTCAAAAGTAATCATAGTAACAGCTGTAGCACGGCTGATATTAAAGATAAACACCTACTGACAATGTTCTGAAAGTCATTGTTTTTCCTGTTTCTTCACTCCATACTTGCGAAGGGTTCCCCAGGGATAATCGCTGGACAATAATGATAGGAAGTGTTTTTGCCGTCCTTGGCTTTTAGTTCATATGCTAAGTCTATTCTATTGACTTACATCATAACGTACAACGTTTTGCTAAGGTTTCTTTGTCAACTTTTAGATGCAGAGAACTGTTCCAGAGTTGCATGGGCATCTTCCCGAAAGCAAGTAGGTAATGATATTCTATTATGCACTGGGGAGATATTAAGAAAACATTCTTCATCACCGGGGGTGTCGAATCATCTTCAGCAGAAAAAAAGGGGGCGCAAAGACAGTGACGCTAGACATGACAGATAATTAATCCTGTTTCTATGGGAACCGGGAGGAACTTCTCAAATGTACCCCGGGTGTGACATCCACTGAAGACATGTTTTAAAAACTAAGATACTGATAATTTTAAGGGAATTATAGAGCACTGTACCTTTCAGTTAGCTTTCGTTCCGAAGAAACAATGTTGATTTGGTGGTTTAGGAATGAAGCTTTAGGTATTGTCCGCCGTATTCATTGAAAACAAACAAAATCGTGCATTTAATAGTACAGTTCATAATTCATAGTGCCTTTCTATAGCATTTATAATTATTATAACAGATAATGAATGTTATTTCCTGAAACTTAATTGAAAATACCTACCGGTATTTCGATGGTGTGGCAATCATTATAATGCGTGAAGGCTGCCCATTCCCCAGTATCCAAGCAAAACCGAGTCGCTTTAAATGCTGAAGAAATGAGAAGAACATAAAAAAAAAAACATGTAAAAACAGAGAAGGACCATTAAAAACGAGAAAGAGAGCGGGTGTTACGCACAGGGCTCTTCATTTAGATCAACTTTTAATTATCATAACAAAAAATATAATACCCACTTTATCAAATGCCGTATATCCAACAAATCTACCCACCCAGAAAAAAAATCAGACATTCCACCCACGCACTCACATACCCAGAGTAGAAGAAGGGCCAAATGATGAGTTGTTCCTAGGACTGAGAAACCATGGAATATTATTGTAGAAATTACTGCACTATTTTTGTACTATTTCTTTATCGAGACATATTGTGGTTTGTTGATCTTCATATCTACATGGTCAGTGATGGTACTATTTGGAACTTAAACCAACGTTAACACGTTTGAGTAGAACATAAATATCAGACGTATAAAAATATATTGATGAAAGCGGACTAAGATATGAAAAGACAGTATTATCTTTAAGTCTTATATGCAAGAGCAGAACTTTGGTATGAAGTGAGCAAATGGTAAGCGTGGGGGGGGGGGGGACAAATTGAAAAAACAAGTTGCGCGGCATGGTATCGAAGGGATAAATAAGACAGATTTAGAAATAAATAACGAACATGATGGTGGCAGAGGTAAATTTAGTAAAAATTGGAGGGGGGGGGGCATGCAGAAAATATGGAAAATGCAAGACATGAGACTCTGACCTTTTAAAAACATCCCTGGTTTAGTCACGCGCAGGTAAAGAAAATAAGAAAAGTATGCTAAAAAGTTACATGCTAAACCGAAGGGGTAAATTCGGCGACAAAAACAACTGCTGCGGGATTAAAACGGGCAGATTAATGAGGGTATTTAACATTTACGCTAAAGCTTCGCGTCACGCCGATCAAAACGAGATAGCCGCCACTGATGTTCAGCATCTAAATCCTTTAATGGGAGAAAACACTCCACCGTGATACCAAACGTTTATCTTCCCTGACAGACCGAGCTAGCTAAGGATTGCTTTCTCGCTACCGATACCGTACTAATGCTGCCCTTGGTGTAACCTTTTTCATCAATGGCGACCCATGTCTCAACTGCTATCATCCTCCCCAGCTATCTTGAAGTGGGGTGGATTGAAGGGGGAAAAAGACATGGAGAGGTCTGGAGAGGACATAGGAGGACATAGATAAAAGAAAATATATCAATGAAAAAGATAATATATAGGGAAAAGACAGATAGAAGGTTAAAAGAAGGAGTGACATGGATTCATAAAACGACGGAGACATTTCGAACTTTGACAGGAAGAGAGAATGAAAGAAAGGAGAGAGAGAGAGAGAAGGAGAGTGAGAGGGAGAGAGAGAGAGAGAGGGGGAGAGCATTTGGATGCTCACTATTTAATGCCAGCTATAGTTGGACGAAGTAAGATACAATTAGTACAATCCACACAAACAAAAATCGAAGTGAAAAAAATAATAAATAATGCTGCTTTCGTTCCAGCCGGCACACGCAACCCCCCCCCCCCCAAAAAAAAAAAAAAAAAAAAAAACATCAACAACAACAACAACAACAAACAAAAAACAAAAAAACAAAAAAACAAAAACAAAAAAACAAAAACAATACAAAACAAACCGTCTGAAATGCCCAGAAAAACCTACCACCCGTCCGGAGTAAATTCCGACCCTGTTTATCAATTTCTGAATACACCAGAGCAGGTTATCGTACACTACCCTTCAAAATAAAACTGGATATGAATCTGTCATCTACGTTGAAAGGCTAACTGGATAGCATACTAGTCCATTATTGAGTCATGACACTGGCATATTGTCTTCTCCTCTCTCTCTCTCTCTCTCTCTCTCTCTCTCTCTCTCTCTCTCTATCTATCTATCTCTATCTCTTTCTCTGTAAGAAATCACATTATTCAAAAATAGAATTTCTGTCCTTTTCTTTCATTCCATTTGAACGTTAGGCTGTCTGATATCATAAGCATCGCACTGAATACAAATGTCACATACTCAATCACAACAAACCGATTTCAGTTGGTTTTTCACCTAAAATTTGGCCATATGTCATTTTTATGTATGGACCGATAAATCATAATCGGTCATCGTTAAAGTCATCTTACCTCAATGGTATTATTATTTTGATACCCATAGATTTTGGAAATATTGTAAGAGTAAAATGTTGATATACGTCATGTACGTCGAATGCCTGAGTACAGCATTCAATTTTATGAGAAGGTAACACGCTCGAATTTGAAAGATTTTGTCGCCTCTGTCTCTCAGCATGGCACATATTAGTTTTTGATCATTCGAATCCGTTATTTCAGGCGTGCAGAAATGTGATTTAACACATTCTAACTAACTTGTTCAAGTAATTACATTTGTAAACATACAAAAGGTTGTCTGAAGTAAAAATATTATACAAACAACGTGAATGTATATTTGAAGAATGGGTGTATTGGGGTAGGGGAGGGGGTACATCCGAATTAGAAAGTTCCTGACGGCAAATTTGGAACTCGGAGACTTTTTTAGCAATCAGAAAAAACACAACAACCACAACATAATGACCTCTTCTTTTTGCGTGTTAGAAATTTTCTTGGAACATCTGTCGGAAATTTTTGAAATAAGTTGACCTTATAATGGTTAAACAACCCCTTCCAGTCGAAAAGGTGTAGCAAGGACATTGACATAAAGGTGTCGAAGAAAAGAAAACCAGAAGACGATAGGACAGGAAGAAGGAGAAGAATAATGGAATAATAATGACGGAGAAATGAAAAATAGGAAGGGAATAAAGAAGGAAAAAAAATAAAAAAACAATATGTTCCAAATCAGGCAGAAACTAATGAATAAATAAACACAAAACGCACGAAAGAAACAGGTGTAATCAGAAGTTGACGACCTCAGAGGTTACCATTACGATAAATAATAACAGAAATGATTTCCGCGGCGAAGAAGAAAAGCCAATCAGGTGTCATGGATTCCAACTTTTTTTCTTTTAACCTGACTCCGTGGCGGCGTTTCCCCAGAACGCCACCTCAGACAAATCAATAATCTATTTTCATTAACCATTTGTGTTTTAGGCAGCCTTAATTTCCGACAGACGCGTTCCCCCGCTATCAAATTTCACCTGGCCTGTCACCCCCAATCGCCCCCAACCCAAGTACGCAGGAACTTACATTCGAAATTCAACTGGGATATAATTATATCGCCCTTTTGTTGACTGGCGAAGTTTAAAAAATCATACGATTACACGAGAGACGTTGAATTCGTAAGTGCATAATGCTTTTGTAATAGGACATCTCAGTATCAGACGCTTAATACGGAACGAATTCATTCAGTGCCGTAATGGTGTTGTGGGTTATTTATGAATGTACATCACATTTCATTGCCATAATCATGATAATGTTGGGAATGGAGACGAATAAATTATGCATCACACATCGAGGATGCATGAATCATGTGAGTCAAGAAACATAGAGATGTAGACAGACTTACGAGCCAGGATGTCTAAATCATTTCGCGTCATAAGGGATCATAAACCATGATATTAGACATGTTAGATGAAGAAGGTGTCCTAATAATAACACCCCAACAAAGTCAATACATAATTTGATAACAATATGATGAAGGGGGGGGGGGGGGTTCGAAAAGAGTCACTGTACATATGGCGTGATAATTATTTGAAAACATATAAACAGACACACACAA